>CAUYQV010131468.1:0-61384 GCA_963574575.1 Galagoides demidoff
ACCTAAGGTGGCGGGTTCGAATCCCCAGCCCAGGCCCGCCAAACAACAATGATGGCTGCATCCAAAAAATGGCCAGGCGTTGTGGCGGGCGCCTGTGGTCCCAGCTACTTGGGAGGCGGAGGCAGGAGACTCGCTTGAGCCCAGGAGTTGGAGGTTGCTATGAGCTGTGATGCCATGGCACTTTACCCGGGGGTGGGGGGGTGGGGGGGGTGGATAGCTTGAGGCTCCGTCTCAAAAAAACAAAACAAAACAAATGTGATGACTGGAACTGCTGCAGCTGTTTTGCAACCTTAAGGAAAAGGTCAAGAGAATCACAAAGACAAACAAGGTACTGAGTCCACACCAGCCCCCTCCCTCCAGACTCTTCATTACATAAGAAGAATGGATCCCATCTGTTTAAGATACAGTTAGATGGCTTCTCTGTTACTTGTTCTCAAAAGCATCCCCGGGCTGATAAATGGGGTAAGGATCTGGGGCTTGGGATGGGTGAGTAACAGTGTGGGTGAGTCTCAGTTCAAAAGCAACAGCCTTAAGATTCTAAGATAAAGCACAGTGCTTAGAAAGTCATCTTTGATGGCAAAATGAAGTTACTGTTATACCTAAGTATCTCTATCCAAGTTCCTTATTTTTGAGGCGGGGCTAAGAGGAAGTGAATCTAGATAGACACAGATCCTTATTGTACATATGAGCCTTATTTTGCCCCAAAGGAAGTTGGGTGTGCAGACATCAGCATTTGAGGACTGCTTTCTGGGGGTTAATGTGTGTATGCTTTGAGCCTGGATTGGGAAGGTCCAAACATGATGGAAAGAAAACGAAAGACAAGAGTAGGAACTCTTCCTTCATGAGCTCCTCAGAAGCCTTCCTGCTGCCCCCTGGATTTCCAGGGTTTGAGGCAGATTGTGACAATAAACGTTTTGTGGAATAGGAAGGAAAAGTTAGAGAAGGGCAAATTCATTCTGCGATTTTGGAACTTCCCCCCACTAGACCAATACGTTGGTTTTGTGTTCTCTTAAGAGGCTCACATAAATTTTTGTTAAGTGAGGGTGTGCACTGAGCTATAAATCATCCAAACCCCGCCTATCCTAGAGTTGAGGCCTCAGAATTGTGGATGGTGAAAAAGCACGAATCACACAGGATGGGATGAACATGTGAGCCCAAACTCCAAGAATCCGGCATCAGGCAAGACCCAGTCCTGCTCACTTAATCCAATGCCAGCTGGGGTCATTTGGGCCAACAGAAACCATCATGCCCATGAAGAAGGGGCCAAGGCTGTAGTGTCAATGCCAAATACACAGCTCTCTGCCTGAGCATGTGACATGTTAACATTCAATCAACAAACATTTGTTGAATAAATACCTACTGTGTACATACTGCCCCTGGTGCTGGAATCCTCTAAGATCAAAGGATTGTTATCATAAAAGATGGATGTCAGTGTAGCTATCTGAGAAATAATCTAGAATATACTAACTTCTACATTGACCTCTGGAGAATAGGCTTCTGGCTACTTCTCAACACTAGTATTCTGACAGCTTTTTCCTAACCCAAAGGAAGTGTTGGTATTGACGCGTGTACCAGTGAAAACAGGACTTGAGGTGGAAGGTCCAAGGAGAAAGGAATAAGATATTATTAAAAATTATAAGAATATAGACAACAAAAGCAGCATTTTTGCAACAGCTAAGACCTAGAAGTGTCTCTCAGCAGAGAATGGATAAATGGCATCTTCACACAATGGATTACTACTCAGCAATGAAAAAGGAGCTACTGATACCTACAACAGCATTGGTATGAAGTTCAAAAACAGGCAAAAATGAAGATGATAATAGACCAGTGATGATCCTTGGGCAAGGGAGATGTCTATATTTTAATCTGGGTGTTGGTTACACAGTGCACACACGGGTAAAAATTCATCAGAATGTGCACATTATCTAATTTCAATCTCAAGCACACACAGGAGGGCTAGAGATAGACACCCCTGTATATGTGTGTGTATGTGTGATCCAGTTATAAAGCATGTCATGTGATTCATACTGTACCTGGTCGCACAACAGGGTCGCCTGGGGAGATTTTTAAAACTACTCAACTACTCTGGGACATTGCTGATGTTTTAAAGCTCCTTGGGTAATTTTGATGGGCAACTGAGATTAAGAACTTCTGCTCTAATGAACCAATCCATGATGATTCATGGAGCCTTCGGCTTCTAATGTAGCTCTGGGCCCTGTTGACTATTAGAGGAAACAAGATATCAGAAATAATTAAACATTGAGATTGTCTCTAGCTCTAAGAAATCTCAAAAAAAAAAAGATGGAATATACCTTACATCAGGGAAGAAAAGACTTTGTTGAGATGCTGGATCTTAAGTTGGATGGATCAAACCTAAGCAGGTGGAGAGAAGAAGGATAAGCATTCCAGGGTGGAATAGCATGAACGGAGATGCAGAGGCATCATCCTCAGCAGTACGAAGGGAACTACCCTTGTCCCAGGGCTCAGGCCACTGGCTTCCTCTCCCTGGACTCTTCACTGCTTCCTCCTCACCTCACATGACCTTTGTACATCTCTCAACTTACACTTTGCAGGATAATTGCCCTTCTGCAAGTCTATCTCCCTGTTTAACCATAAGCTTCCTGCATATCCTGATCAACATACTCACTTTCAAACCACCCAGTTTCTTGGATAGAGTTTCTGATGGACTTGGGAAGTCAGGCTGATCATGGATGGAGTCAGACAGATCTTGCCCAAAGTTGCTCAGCTCACAAGTATTGGAGATTAACTCAAGATCAGAGCTGGGTGTCGTCTATACCTGTTTCATTCCAGTCTCCACTGTTCTCCACTTTGCTCTGTGCCCATGAGGCTGACACAGCGGACTGAATCTCAGCTCCCTTTCAGTCAGCCAGTGTGTTTGGTCAGTAGGAGGTGCTGGCAGAAGATGGGAGGGCAGGAGGAGAAAGAGTTTGGGTATTAATTCACCTGCCACCCCTGCAGTGGGGTCACCTTGAATTGATTATTTCCTTTACCAGAGGCCATGGCTCCAGACCAGCAATTCCCTCCAGCAGCCCCAGTCTTTCTATTTTTGTAATCATCCCCTTAAGGAGACTTTTTATTTATTTTTATTTTTGAGACAGAGTCTCACTCTGTTGCCCTTCATAGAGTGCTGAGGCATCACAGCTCACAGCAACCTCAAACTCTTGGGCTCAAGTGATTCTCTTGTCATAGCCTCCCTTGTAGCTGGGACTATAGACGCCCCCCACAACACCCGGCTATTTGTTGTTGTCGTTGTCGTTGTTTGTTTAGCAGGCCCTGGCTGGTTCAAATCCACCAGCCCCTGTGCATGTGGCCGGCACCCTAATCGCTGAGCTACTGGCACTGAGCCTGAGACTTTTAAGACATTTTTTCCCAAATCACTCCCTTACCCCATGAAATTATAATACTGCAGATAGGCTCAGCACCTGTAGCTCAGTGGTTAAGGCGCCAGCCTCATACACTGAAGCTGACAGGTTTGAACCTGGCCAGGGCCTGCCAAACAACAATGACAACTACAACCAAAAATAGCCAGGTGTTGTGGTGGGCACTTGTAGTTCCAGCTACTTGGGAGGCTGAGGCAAGAGAATCTCTTAAGCTTAAGAGTTTGAGGTTGCTGTGAGCTGTGATGCCACATCACTCTACCAAGGTTAACATAGTGAGACTGTCTCTGATAATAATATTAATAATACTGCAGATATACTGCATACCTGTTTGTGCTGTCTGTGTATTTGTCGCTTCATACATAAAAAGAGTAAGATTTGTTTCACCTCTTAAGAACACAATTTGACCATTTTGTGGGTAAAATCAACCCTCCTTCAGAATGTACTCTCTGGATTCCAATAACTCCCCTTGCCTCCTTCAGGCAGAAGTTGCAGCAGCTCCTCACTGTTGCTAATTCAAAGGTGCTTCACTCGCTTTTCTGATGTTTCAACTTCACTCAGGTGTTTGTTTCTTTATTAAGACCACCTCAGTTACCATTTCTTTCCTGCCAGCATCCTAACTGAGGGAGATTCAGTGAATGAGCCCAGACCACACCAGAGGAATGTTCTAGAATGTTCTGGAAGTAAGATTTGTGAGTTGGGGGTCATTCATAGGTCCCCCTAATCCCCAAACCTCCGCCTTTCCCACTGGCACTCTGGTATGGCTTGGCCCTTCTCACAGCTAACTACCCTGGAGCCCTGGAGCTTATCTGTGAAGGCTTCACAGCTGCATTTTAGAAACTTGTTGTTTCTCAAGAGCATTTTGAATTTTCTCAGCTGGGTAGAAAGAGCACTCCTTTCTAACAGAAAACTAGGACAGATGGGAAGAGGAAGAATTTTAACCTTTGTAACAGGACAGATGATTATCAACCTCCAACCTGCAGAGACAGCTGTGTCTCACATGAGTCAACTTTGGGTTTGAATGCTTCGCATCTGTTCCTTGGAGGAAACAGGTTCAAATATTAAATGATCTGTGCTGGTTGGCCAAGGAAACTACTGTCCTATTGCCAGCTTCCTTCCAGGACTGACTCAGGATTTTGACTTCCTTGTGGCCTGGAGGATATTTCTCAGCAGGCATTTTTCCCTAAAGGGAGAGTTAGGGTTTTTGCTTTGGACCTTGAGTCTTGCAAAGTGAGCCACAGATTCACTCCAGAGGACAAGGGAGCCCTTTCCTGCTGGGGAGCCCTTATTTGCCTCTTTTCTGATCTCACTTGCTTCTCTATTTGCTCTCTCTTTGCAGTGAGCCCAAATTTTCTGGCTAGAATAGCTAATAATTTGGTGCTGCTTCAAACAACAACAACAAAAAGACATTAAAGATACATGCTCTGCATTGTTTTAAGGAGCAGCAGAGAGCTTCTTGGGGAGATGACAAGAAAGAGTGCCCCCTAGTGGCAAAACTCAGCCTCTCCTCTACGAACTGCTGCAATTCCACTCTGGCCCCAAACTTGCATTTCATCTTCAGCAAAGAATGGACTTGTTTCTTCTTTTATTTTCTTTCTTTCTTTCTTTGTTTTTTTTTTTTTTTAGACAGAGTCTCACTTTGTCACCCTCAGTAGAGTGCCATGGTGTCATAACTCACAGCAACCTCAAACTCTTGGGCTCAAGCAATTCTCTTGTCTCAGCCTCCCAAGTAGCAGAGACTACAACTGGCTGCCACAATGTCTGGCTATTTTTAGAGATGGGGTCTTGCACATGCTCAGGCTAATCTCAAACCTGTGAGCTCAGGCAATCCTGAGCCTTGGCCTCCCAGAGTGCTTGGATTACAGGTGTGAGCCATCTCGCCCAGCCAAAAGAATGGACTTGTGGTTAATTGGTAGGGACACAGTCCTTACAAGGCAGTTTAGTAATTATCATTGTTATTTGAGAAAATACCTTGAAAGGTTTCACTCTGTATCCCAGTGATCAGTCTCATACAAGACTCTTCAGAAAGGAGTTCTGCAAAACACTGTGTTCTCCATATTATTGCATGTCCATTGCTGATTTCTCTATATTATTACATGACCCTTAGGGGTGGCTGCCAGCCAGCCAGCCTAAGCCTCAATCCACCTCTTTTTCCTGCAACAAGCCTGCCTTGCCTACATCTATCCCAGGATGCTATAGCCAAAATCCCTATCATATCCTAGGTTAGGGCTGACATGTGACAGCCTTCTCTGTCATAGCCAGAAAGGTCTCCAAAGAACAACAGTTCTCAGACTTTCTGTGTCTCAGGACACCTTTACACTCTAAAAACAGCGAGGATCTCAAAGAGCTCTTATTTATGTAGGTTACATCTATCCATATTTTCAGTTTTAGAAATTTAAACTGAGACATTTAAAAATGCTTAATTGATTTAGTAATAATAATATATGCATCATGTATTAACATAACATTTTGTGGAAAGCTACTAATATTTTCTAAACATGAAAATACAAATTTAGTGGAGAAGAATGGCATTGTTTTACATTTTTGCCAATGTAATAGAAAATGTCTGGATTCTTAAACCTGCTTCCACACTCAATTCTGATGCAATCTGTTGTTTTAGTTGAGGATTATGAAGAGAATCTGGTTGCACAAAAATATAAGGTAGAAAAGGGAGAGTCCTCCAGATCCCCTAAAGGGTCTCTGGGAACATCAGGAATCCTCAGAATACTGCCTTAGAGGTTTCAAACCCTGGCTTCAAAAGCAGGTCTTTGCAAGAAGCAGAGAGCTTGTGTTAAGCCCCAGAGGTTCTTACCTCTCTGGGGTTAATATCCACCTTGAGTATCTGATGAACGCTTAAGATCTTTGCCTGGAAGGAAAGCCATTTTTAGTGGATGCAAAACAGGTGTGCACATGCATAACTTCAGGGGTTTCACTGCCCTGTGATGCCCATCTCTGACCCCAAAGTGACAGCCATGGATGGAGAAGAGAGAGGTCTGGGGGAGGGCATATAAGAGTTGTTTTCCCTGAAACATCCCACAGTTGCTGCATCCTGAACAAGAACATGGCTCCCCTAACCCACTCAATGCAAAGTCACATCCAAAGCTAATTAATAACAACAACAGCTACTACCTGGGGGGCAGTGTTGATGGCATGTTGGATACTGTACTCTATCACACACACTTTTTCTAAGTTGCTCCTCATGAGAGCCCTCGATGATGATTTTATTTCCATTTTACAGATGATGAAACTGGGACCCAGAGAGGGAAAGTTAAGTCATGCATCCTAACATAGCAGGATTAGATCAGCTTAGTCTGGTGACAAGAACATTGCTCAGTCCCCAGTGCTAGCAGCTTTACAAATGGGAAGTGTGTGTGTGTGTGCATGCTTGCATGCTGGGGTGGGGACACTGTATTCTAATGCTCCTTCCTCCACCTGAGATGCAGTGGTCTAAGTACATTACATTTTTTAATTCATTCCATTTTCCCTAAAACCCACCATCATTAATAGTGCCTGTTTTACAGATGGGGAAACAGCTTCAGAGAGGTTAAGTAACTTGCCTAAAGCCACACAGTAACTGGCAGTGCTGGATGAGAAACTCAGGAGGCTCAGTGTGTAGGCATGTTTGCAATCATTGTGTTTTTGTGGAAAAATCTGACAAAATGGATGCTAACTAATTAGCAGTGTTTACTCACAGGGTTGAGAAAACAGACCTTTACTTGCTAAACCTTTTCTTGTAATGTTTGAAATTTTATTTGTTTTTAATTATTTGTTTATTTATTTGAGACAGAATCTCAATCAGTCACTGTGGGTAAAGAGAGTGCCGTGGCATCATTGCTCACAGCAATATAAACTCTTGGGCTTAAGCAATTGTCTTGCTGCCTCCTTCCTAGCAGCTGGGACTACAGGTACCTGCCACTATGCCTGGCTAGTTTTTCTATTTTTAGTAGAGATGGGGTCTCACTCTTGCTCAGGCTGATCTCAACTCCTGACCTCAGGTGATCCACCTGCCTCAGCCTCCCAGAGTGCTAGGATAACAGATTTGAGCCACTGCAGATGGCCTGTGTTTGAAATTTTAAAACAATAAAATAAAGTAGAAATGTAAAAGAGTAAGTCAATAATAGTTTGCTTGCTGATGAGGGGAGCAGGTCCTGAGCATGTCACCTAGTGTGTGGGTGTGCATGCGTGCGTATATGTGTGGTGCAGAGAGGGAAAGAAACTTCCAGAGAGCCACAGCCTGGGAGAAAGTTGCCAGGTCCTGGGCACAACAGGCTAGGGGGCTGGGTGAGCCTGAGGAATCACAGGTGCCTCACCACCATGCCAACTCCCCCCGAAGTCCTACAGGTGTGCACCCACATGTGGTGGACATTAGGGTGCCCTCAGCAAAATCTATGGGTGCCTCAAGCTACTGGAATCTGCTATGGCTATGGGCCTGGTCCTCCAGGGTGCTCACAATCATCCCATGGGTGTGAACACCCCCTGCAGAGTCTCCCCCCCTCCCCAAGTTCACAAGACAGGAGAGTCTCATTTTCACCCAGGAGACAGCCTGTCTGTTGGATGGCTGGGAGCCTCCTTCTATTTTTTTTTTTCTTCTGAATGATAATTTTCCCCCTTTTTTTTTGTAGCTAAAAATCACCCAGGCTTGTCCAGACGAGAGGGCAGAAAATTATGCGGTGAAAGAGAAGGGAAGATAATTTCTCTGGGTCACAGACATTCTCACTTGTCATCCGTCTGCAGGAGGAGAAGTGGAGAGGGAGGGAGAGCGAGCCCAAGATGCGGGGATGGAGAATGAAAATGAAGGCTGGCCCAAATCCATCACTGTCCTCCTCAGCTCTCCCTGGGGGGGAGGAGTCTGAGGGAGGGGGCTGTGGGAGGGTGGGGAGAGGAGGGTGTTTGGCTGTGATCTAAGGGGACAGGGGGGATGGAGCTGCTTATGGAGCCTGGCCCCCTGCCCCAGCTGGACAGGCCCATGTCTCCCCTCTGGGCCTCAGTTTCCCCATTGAGAAAACAAAGATAATAACTCCCTCCTCCACTCACCACCTGCAGCCCCCACCCCAGGAGATAACAGATGGGAACATTTTAGAGAATCTGGACCATGAAAACAAAGGTAGGGGAAGGTATTGGATTGATGTTCAGCAAAGGCAGATGAAGTCTGCAGGCGCTGAGTCAGAAAAAGCTAAGGTTCAAAGCCCAGTCCTGTCTTTGGGAGGGCTTGGACAAATTCCAATGCCCATCTGGGCCTCAGTTTCCCCATTTGTAAACAGGGGATCCTAACAAGACCCATCTTATAGGGTTACTCTGAGAACCGAGTGAGAATGATATCTGGAGTGTCTGGCATACTGGAGTCACTCAGTAGTAATAATAACAGAAATAACAGGAGATGATAAAGGGACTACCGACAGTCACCCATATTCTCACCACCCCAGGTTGACACAGGTAAGGCCCCAGAATCTGTTTCTTTCATGTGTAAAAAAAGGGGTGCTCCTAAGCTTTTAAAGTGAGCGGTTGTAGAAAAACACAGAATTTATAATAAATCTGATCTGAGACCTAGCTCTCGCCATGTACAGTGTGACCCCAGGCAAGTCACTTTACTTCCACAGGCCTCAGTTTCCCCATCTGGAAAGGGTGGGCTGTGATACCTCACGGGGTTGCTGGGGGCATTAGAAATACTGCGTGCGACCTGCCTGGTAGACCAATGACCGCAGGTTCTCCAAACTCTTCCAGTGAAGAGCTAGAGAGTGAATATTTTCAGTTTCACAGACCAGATGGTCTTTGCCGCAACTACTCAACTTTGCTATAAACAATATGTAAACAAATGGTGTGACTGTATTCCGATCACAGTTATCTACAAAAATACGCTGCAGGCCAGATTTGGCCTATGGGTCACAGTTTGTTGACCCCTGCTCTCATGGAACATGGGACACCCCGAGCAGAACTGTGTTAAGCTAAAATCCCCCGGGTTATGTGTTAGAGCCTTAGGACGAGGGGTGGGGGGCAACGCCAAAAGCTGAATCAGTTCCCTGACCCATCTCCCTAAGCCAGCACTAGGTGTCCCCCATGCCCTGTCCTGGACCTGCTCTCCCAAAACATGCCTTCTGTCACTACCTGCTACCCCCGCCTTTTTGCTGGGTTCTGTGGCTCTACAAAACTTTTCTTTGAAGTTTTTCCTGGTTGGGATGCTTTTACTCTTCCCCTGATCAGTTTGGAGTTGACCTTCGAGAGTCGGCACAAATACTGCATTGAGAATTTTGAAGAACTGCCAGGGCACTACCTCAGAGCTAAATGGCAGATACAGAGCATATGTTACACAAGTTCCTTTCCCATATCAAGGCAGACATTACTAATCAATTAAGACAATCTTTCTTGCCTTAGGCAGCCATTAAATCAAACAGAGGGGCTTTTTCAATAAAAGCTAATTACCACTCAGGCTCTATAAGAAGAAAGAGAATAGCTGCTTTCCTGCTAGTTTCCCTGTAAAAAAGGAAATCTTAAGGTCTGAGATGAAAGTGTTTGTAAAATCCTCAGCACAATGTCACACACTTGCTAAGAGGCCTCTAAGTGTAAGCTCCCAACTTGGGCTTCTGGTGGCCTCCTCTGGAAGATTTGAGCCCAGATGGAAGGGGCTGGGTTTTGCAAGTCCTGGAAGAAGCTTCCTGGATGGTTAACTAAAACATAGGATCTTCTGCTTTCTAGAAATTCAGGTCCCCCTATTGATTTGTCCAAGGAGAGAGAGTGGGAAAATACTAATGATATAGCCCCAAACTTCTCAGGGTGGGTATATGCAAGAGAACAAGGGGGTGACCATCCCACGGGGCTTTAAAGGCCTCTTGCTGCTTTAAAAAAGTCAAAATCAGGCCAGGCATGGTGGCTAACACCTGTAATCCTAGTACTCTGGGAGGCTGAGGTGGATGGATTGCCTGTGCTTAGCAGTTGGAGACCAGCCTGAGCCAGCGAGACCCCATCTCTAAAAATAGCCAGGTGTTGTGGCAGGCACCTATAGTCCCAGCTACTTGGGAAGCTGAGGCAAGAGGATCACTTGAGCCCAAGAGTTTGAGGTTGCTGTGAGCTATGATACCAACACCACTCTACCAAGGGTGACAAAGTGAGACTCTGTCTCAAAAAAAAAAAAAAAATCAAAATCTCTTTCTCTGGTTTCTATTCATTTCTTTGAGCTTGTGATGCTCCCTCCCATCTCAGGGCCTTTGCACTGGCTGTTCCCTTTGTCTGAAATGCTCTTCCTTGCCCTTGTCAAGTCACCCTTCAGAACTCAGCTCAGACATTCCTTCCCCAGGGAAGCCTTTCTAGACAGCCTGCATCTCCCACCCCTGTTTGTTCCCTCCTCAGACACCATCCTTCAGGCCAAGTTCAGTTTGTGATCTGGTAACATGGTCTCCTTCATGGGGTGGTAAACCCAAAAAGAACAAAGGGATATTGTGTTTGACAATTGATAAATGCATTCATTCATTCATTTTCTCAACAAATATTTCTTAAGAACCTAGCATGTGCCAGATTGGATGGCAAGGAGGACCAGGAAACAAGAAAAATGTAGATTTTTTTTTTTTTTGAGACAGAGTCTCAAGCTGTTGCCCTGAGTAGAATGCGGTGGCACCCCAGTTCACAGCAACTTCAAACTCTTGGGTTTAAGCAATTCTCTTGTCTCAGCCTCCCAAGTACCTGGGAATACAGGTGCCTGCCACAATGCCCAACTATTTTTTGGTTGTAGTTGTCATTGTTTTTTGGCAAGCCTGGGCTGGATTTGAACCTGCCAGCTCCTGTGTACTTGGCTGGCACCCTAGCGGCTGAGCAACAGATGCCCAGCCAAAAAATGGAGATTCTTCTAAGGAAATAAATGCAAGAAGGCAACTGTGACTGAAGGGCAAGAGTAAGAGAGGGGAAGAATGGAAAGAGATGAGATCCAGGGGATGGATGGATTTAGTATGATAGGCAAGGCTGTATCAGTCAGCTAGTGCTACAATAATGCTGTGAAACACATTGCCCCAAAACTCAATGGTTTGAAACAATAAGCATTAAGTATTTCTTCAGGAGGCTAGACACTATAGTTCTTCTGGCTTTCTCTGGGCTGTCTCCCATTTCTGTGGTTATCTGTGGGTCCTCAGAGCTGATCCAGGCTGGCCTTACCCACTTGTCAGTGGGTCTGCAATGGCCTCTGCAAGGAGGATGTGGATGTCCTCCATGTGCTCCTCATCCTCTGGTAAGCTCACTCTCAAGGTGGAAGCAGGGCTGCTAGAGAGAGGACACAGGGAGGTTTCAAGGTCTTGGTCCTGACACAGGGTCATTTCTGTAACATTTTATTAGCCAAACCAAGTCATGAGACGGACCCAGGTGGAGGAGGCTGGGGAAAGGCTCCACCTTCTGATGGTGACTTCACATGCCAAAGGGAGGACACAGGGAGGGTAAGAGTTGGAGCCACAGAAGCCATGGGTGGTTTAAGCAGGGTGGTGACACCGTCTCACTACAGTTCATAAAGATCTCTCCAGCTTCTGTGTAGGTAATGGATGAGGGGATGGCAGAGCGTGGGCAGAATGGAAAAAGAGAAGCTAGTTTGCTCCACCACTGATCTGTCCCAGTAATAACACATGCCAGGTACAGTTGAGGGTGTCCGTGACCTTGTTGGAGGGATAGAGAGGTGGAGGCTGAGGGGTGGGTGTTCTCAACTGTTGGTTGAGCTGCTGGGGGCAGGAGGGAGGCACAACCCCTCAGCCTGGCCCCGTAGGAGCCCCCTCCACTTTCCCTGGAGAGGTGAAGAGGAGAGAAGAGAGCCTTCTTCCTCCCAAAGTTTAATTAAGTGATCTGCCTCCACGGGGTTAATCCTGTTATCACTGCCCAGAACTGACCACAGGGAAAGCACAGGGGCGGGTGTAAAATGTCAGCTTTCTGGAGGGCCTGGTGGGCCACTGAAAGCCCCTGGAATTTGGGGAGAGGCAGGAGGTGGAACGGAAGCCAGATCCCCTGTGGGGGCAGGACATCTGCTTTCCAGACTGAACACAAAGGGGCTCAGCTCCATTTCGGTCCCATCCCAGGAGGAGACAGGAGGAGAAGGGAGTTGCTAAGCAATTCCTGGCTAGGATGGACTTGGCCTGGGCTGCTGCCTATCCGGGACCCCACATTCCAGAGGAGAAGCCCCCAGCTGCCTCACAGGACCCCCACTTTGGAAACTCACTGTCTCAGAAGGACAGAAGAAAGAGGGGGACACTCCCTAGTCCGAGGCATGTGCTTCCAGACAAGTTCAGTCTTAGATTCTGTAACAACCATTTCCTGGGTGACTTCGAGCCCCTTACCTAACCTCTCTGAGCCTCCATTTCTTCATCTGCACAAGAGGAGCAGTCAGGTCATCTTCCAGTTAGTGACAAGATGCAATGAAATATGAAATCCGGAAAGCAGCGCCCTGAATGTGCGGGGTGCGTTCTTCTACCATTACTACAGTCGTCCCTCCGTATCTATCTTCCGGGGCTTGGTTCCAGGGCCTCCCCCATTCAGAGTCAAAATCCAGGGATGCTCAAGGCCCTGACGCAAAATGATACATTATTTGCATTACAAATTTCTCCCATCTACTTTAAATCACCTGCAGATTATTATAACACCTAATACAATAGAAATGCTATGCAAATAATCGTTATACTATATTTATGTGTTATTTTTTATTATTATATTGTTATTTTTTTACTGTCATGTTGTTACTTTTTATTGTTTTTCTTCACCGAATAGTCTCTATCCATTGGTAGGTTAACTCCAAGTCTGCAGAACTGTGGCTACGAAGGCCAGCTGGGGTCCCCTTCCCTGTGGAACGACTGTCTTTTGTCTCCCCCACCAACCATCCTAGACATAAGGCCACTGGGGGGCTCCTACCACCATGTGGCCTGTGACTAGCACCCCCAAGCTGTGCCGAGCACAGGCTGAGTGAGCTCTGCAGGCCAACCTGGCAGGGGTTGCCTCAGGCTTTCACATGTGACTTATTCATTCATTCCTCAGTGAATGTTGGTTGATGCCATTTCAGTTTCCTGTCTGTAAAATGGGGCACAGGGAGGGGGCTCTCAGAAAAGACAACCTCTTGCTCTAACCTGTGAGTGTTGACTGGGAAGCCCTGCCCCCTTGTGCCCAGAAGCAACTCCTTTCTCTGTTTCCTGCCAGCTACTTCCTTCCCACCAGGGCAGAGATCTTGGCAGTCCCCAGTCAGGAGGACTCAGGACAGTTGTCCAAGTAGAAGAGTTTCTTTTATTTCTTTTTTTATTGTTTTATTCTTTTTTTTTGAGACAGAGTCTCATTCTGTCACCTAGGCTAGAGTGCCGTGGTATCAGCCTAGTTCATAGCAACCTCAAACTCCTAGACTCAAGCAATCCTCTTGCCTCAGCCTCCTGCACAGCCTGGCTAGTTTTTTCTAATTTAAGGAGGAGAGTTTCTTAAGAGCAGTTGCCCTTTGGGACGAAGCTCCAGGAGCTGGGGAGGGGGTAGGATAGACAATGGAGCAGCAGGAGGTGAGGACATACTGTAGTGTCCTAAACTGACCCTGGAGTCATCAGTAATGATTACCAGCCTGTGTGAAGAGCTTTCCACTCCCACAGCTGGCCTAAGCACTTAGAATTCAAGTTCATCCTCCCAACAGGTGAGGAAACGGGTCCAGAGAGGTAAACAACATCACAGCTGGTGCATGGGCAGCAGGGCAATCCCTCACAGAGCCCAACTTCACAGTGGCCTGTGCTTTTAACCTCTTTGCTGTATGGCTTCTTGCCTCAGTTTCCCTACCTACCAAGTGGAGCTCTCAGAACCTTCCCTGCAGACATAGCAAGGATACTGAGAGGAGCCCTTCCTCTGGGTACTGAGGGTTGATGGGTGGGTTAAGAATATGATACAAAGTGGTGATAGACTCCTGGGCTCCCATATCAGATTTAGCCCAGGAAGCAGGTCAACGATTCACCCTATCAGAACCTCAGTTTTCTCATCTGCCAAATGGGGATGATTCACGGTATCTACTCCCCGGGGTGGTTGGGAGGATGGTAGAGCTGTGTCTGATGTGCCTGGTGCAGAGACAGGAGACAGAGGAGGCTTCCCCAGAATGGGGCTGGTGAGCAGGCCTGAGTCCATGGGAGCTTCCACATGCTCCTATGCTCTTTGGGTGCACAAAGAGGCGAATCTACCTGCTGCCACCGTGGTCGCAAGAAATGGCAACCCCAAAGCACTCCATTAAACCCAAGTAGTAGTTAAGTTGGACTTCTGAGTGAACAGGAGTAATTAGTGCACTTCCCACAGAGAGTAAAACCCAAATGTCAGACAATGCCAGGACCATTAAAGCTGTCCTTGGTGACAGCTCCTGCCTGCTCTTTGCTGGGTCTCCGCCTCCCTGCTGACCTTTTCGAAGGCCAGAGACAGCACAGCAGGGAGCTGCCCAGGCCTGGAGACCTGACTCCTGACTTGGGGACAGAAGATGGGCTTCCTGTTCTGCTCAGCTCTGGTACCAACCAACATCTCCCTGAGACTCATCTTTCTCATCTGTTAAATGGGTTGTATCCAGCTCATAGGGTTGTAGTGAGAAGTCGATTTGGTCACATATCTGGAAAGTAGTCACAAAGAAGCTCTTCTGTACAAAGTAGGTAAACACCACAAAGGCAAATAGTGCCCAACATGTAACAGGTGTAACCCATGCTGCTGGGGCTCCACGCAGTGCCTTTACCCGTATGCTCATCCCCCATCATTCCCTTCTGGCTCTCAGCATCTTCTATCTCCAGAGAAGGGGGCAGAGCTCTGCTAATGGGAGCTGCCCTAAGTAGGAGGTTTTGTCAGTCAACCCCAAGGCAGTCCACAGCCAATGCCTGGTAAATACAGGCCAGCCTCTGCCCTCAGGGTTGGGGGCAACTCTGTAGAGCACCCCATGCACAGCTGAGGCTGCAGTCTAGTTGGAATCCCATTTGTCCAAATCCTTCTGCTCGGCCTGGCTTCTCTGGCTTCTCACAGGTCCTTCCAACAAGGTGCCTCAGTAAAAGACATTGTGTGAATCCTAAGGTTCTGCCTAGGAAGGGGGTCTGATGTAAGATCATAAGTGTTCACTAATACATGTTGGGTCAACATATTATCTGTTATTCCAAAAAGAAAAACAGGACTGGGACCAGGTGAGCCAAGTGAAGTGCCTAAGGTACAAAGTTTAAAGAAGCATTCACTTGCAGAGTCACACCAATGCCTGGCCCTGCTGAATGATTGGAAACCAATTTAAGCACTAATCAATCACGATCAGGCCATGTAAATCAAGGGATGTCCTGAGAGAGGATGGAGGCTGTGGTTAAGACTTTGATCCCTGAGTCAGTTGGAGATAGACCTGAGTTCTAATCCTGGCTCTGCCACATAACTGAGACTTTGGGCAAGTCATCTCACTTCTCTGAGCCTCATTTACTCATCTCTAAAATGTGCATAACGATATCTCCCTCTGAGGGCTGTTGGAAGATTTGATGAGATTGTGCTAATGTACTTCACAAGGAGCCAGTACTCAGGAAAGAGTAGCCATTGTGATTGTCTTTGAAAGCAATTAGAATAGTGTTCTGAAGGTACCAGAGGTGGGATGTCACCCTCTCATCTCTGTTTGGTGTTATCTGCAAGACCTGAAGGTCCTGATTCTCAGTAAGGCACAGTAGAATACACGGTGAATTTCTTATGATGGTTACATACCTTCTACTTATCCACTGGTGGATGAAACTACATTTAAAGGATCTTTTGATCAGAATTGTGATAAAATGAGATGTGCATAAATGCATCTCATTCCATAAATTGGCCCAAGCAACTAAAAAGAAGACCACAACAAATGGCATGGAATTACGCCTCCAGAGGTGTGATGACAAAGCACATCTGGCCATGTCTGATTCCATGACTTAATATGCAGCCCAAAGCAAACTGGTTTTCTTCCTCAGACTCAGGTTATGTGTCTGCAAAATGGGCATGTGTAGCATTAGTGTTACATGTCTTTACCCTGGAATAAATAAGGTTATGTAATGACCTCCAAAGTCTGTAATTGGTATTAAATGAGCTCCAGTTTCCAGAGGAGGTGCAGAAACCACCCAGAGGGAATCAGCTTTCAGAGGCAGGGGGCATCTTAAATCCAAGCGGAAACTGGGTTAAATCTGGGGTGCAGAAAAAGAATGGAAGATTTGACTATAAAAGCCTGGGAATGAAATGATGCTATGAGAAACTGTGATGGCAGAACTGTCATGAAGGGCAAATTAAATTATCTCCATGGGCATGCCCTGTGGTCTGCAAAGCCCAGCTTGCTTTTTGTTTTGAGACATAATCTCACTATGTTGCCTTCTGTAGAGTGCTGTCATAGCCCACAGCAACCTCAAACTCTTGGGTTTAAGTAATTCTCTTGCCTCAGCCTCCCAAGTAGCTGGGACTACAGGCGCCTGCCACCGTGCACAGCTACTTTTTGGTTGTAGTTGTCATTGTTGTTTAGCAGGCCGGGACTGGGCTTGAATCCCCAACCTCAGTGTATGTGGGTAGTGCCCTACTTACTGAGCTAAGGGCACCAAGCCCCAGCTTGCTTTTAAAGAATAAGGGGGAACTTTGTCATTTTTGAGCTTTTAGGGGGTCAAAGGTTTTTTGTCTTTCCAGCATTCTTCTATAAATTTATCATCATTTCTCCCCACCCTCAGTCCATTATCACTTGGATGAGGTTGATCCGTGATACATGAGTGATCACATGACCAGGAGCAGCTAAAGTAGTCCATCCCCTGGCTTCATTGATTGGTTCTAGGATAGGCATGTGACCTAGAGATGGCCAATCAGAACACTGACTACACTGACTGATTTCAGGATGGGTAGATGACCAAGATGATCCAATTGGAGCTAACCCAGGAATGTTTTTCTAGAGTGAATGGGAAAGAGGAGTCTCTCATTATTCTGTAACTTCTAACAGAGGTGAACAGGGAACTTCCAGGGACTATCATGTGGAACCTGAGAATGAAGCCAACACCCAGGAAGCAGGATCAGGGGAGGGAAGAAAGACACAAAGTCCTGATGATATTGATTGAACCTCTGGCTATAGCTGAGCCTGAAGCCATCCATTCCTGGATTTTTGCTGCATGAGACAATACATTTCCTATTTTGCTTGTCAATGTGAGTTGGGTTCCTACCATGGCAACCTAAAAAGCTCTGTGTGGCACAAACATTAGATCCATTTGAATTACCTTTTCCCACAGGAAGCTTTCCTTCTGTTACGATGTGATGCCATTTTTAAGCACCAGTGTGGGAGAGCAGAGACATCAAACGTGGCATCAGACTGCCCTTGGCTAGATCGTGGACCTGCTACTCCCTACCTATCAAAGGCTCTTGGGCAAGGGCTTTCATTTCTCAACGCCTTGGTTGTCTCATCGATAGAAGGGGGCTATTAATATCCTGCTCACCATGCAGATGTCATAGGAAAATGTATCCTAGTCCTTTGCATATGCTGTTCCTTTCACACTGAATGCCCTTCCTTTCCATTTTTGCTGACTTATCATCTACTCATCTTTCAGATTCTCAGCTCAAAGGTCCTTTTGTCAGGACTACATTCTGGAACCTCATTGGCCAAAGCCAGCTACTCCATGAAATTGCCCTACCCTCTGGAGCTGTCTCATCATAGAGTCAATGTGTCATTCTAGGCATGAATATGTTGTTAATGTCCACCTCCCCAACTAGAATGTGAGTTCCAGAGGGCAGGGAAGCGTCACTTTCTGCTCATCCCTTTGTCTCTAGCACTTGCCACAGAGCAGGCCTGGGAGAAATGTTGGTCATTGCATTAACTGCTGTTCAGCTAGTTTACAATAAAAAATCTTAGGCAAGTGATGCTTCTTTGGACTCAGCCTACACAGAGGTATCCTGTGATTCCAGTGAGTATCCAAGTGGGTATATTTGACCTGAAAGCAAGGGTGATGAGTGTTGGTCTCTATGTGGTCGTGGTCGGCCTAAGCCATGTAGATGCTACCCTTAGGCTGAGATAGGAGGGAACAGTGGCACACAGAAGGAGAAGGGGCCTTCAGAAACCTCAAGGAAGGGATGAGCTTAAAAACAAAATGTTATGCTATTGTGAGCTCTAGAGCTCAGCTCTGTGCCTTTGGACAGACTTGATCCCTCACTGAGCCTCGAGTTCATTAATATGATGGAAGTGGCCACCCCTGTCCCCAGCATTGAAAAGAGACAGACTGGCTGGGTCCAAGTCTCTGCTCCTCCATTTGAGTTGTGTGAACCTGACCCACTGATTTTTCATTTTGTTCATCAGTTTCCTTGGCTATAGGACAGGGTAGCAACAGAATCTAATTCTTGGGGAGGTTGGAAAAGTGAGACCGTTTCATGAATCAAGTGCCAGCAACCAAACCTGAACTTAAGGGGCACTCAATGTATGTGGCCACTACTATTCTCCTGCTACGTCTCTATTAGTATTATTAGTAGTGATATTAATATAATGAATGATTTGGCTTATATCAAGCACCCAACACTGCCCAGGAGATGATCAATCCCTTTCTCATCTCCTGATATGTGTCCTGGCCATAGTCACTGACTGACCCACCCCAATTAGGTGACTCTCATGTTAATATTGACACACAAAGGAGCCAGCTGGTGACCTCTGAACTCATCTCACTTGGGATCACAGGCTGATTTCGGCCCCTGTTCTCAGCCGTGAGAGCCAGACTCATAATCTTCTTTGACACCAAAAGGAGCTGGCCTCACCCTGACCTTTGCTCCCTGCTTCCCTGATTTCCGGTGTTTCCTGGGCTTGACGAGCATCACGTTGCCTGGGAGGGTGGGGGTGATGATGGTGGCCAAACCTGGGTGCTGCAAGAGACAGAGCTGGCAGGAGAGAAACTGGGAGGGTGGGATGTGTAGGGCTCCCTAGCGGATTATCCTGAGGCGTGAAGGGAGGAGATTCTCTAGAGAGAGGGCTCTTCTCAAAATGCATCACTGGGCTTTGTCCCCAGTGCTCTGGTCCCACAAGGGAACAATACAGACGCCTTGGCCGTGCTCCCCACTAACCCCGACTCTGGCTGTTGGTCTTCATTAGAAATGATCTTACACCTCTGTCCCCAAGCAAACTCCAGCCTGAGCACTTCTTACATCCGGGAAATAGACCCAGAACCCAGTGATACCCAGGAAGAGTTGCCATGGCAACAGATGTGCTGGCACAAAGAGAGATGGAGAGTTTTGCTGACCCATGCCCCTATACAGGGGTGCATGAACCATATACACTGTCCTTGCATCTAGCTTGGGAGACTTGGCTCTGCACCCGCCAGAGGAGGGGTGTGTCCATGGACTAGTCATGCAGAGCACCAGGCCAGACTCTTGATGGAGCTCTGTGGCTCTTCCAGCTTTCTCTAGATGGCACCTTGATGATAGCCCCAACTCCAAGACAGTGTGCTTCCATCTCCTCCCAGGACTCTCCCTCCTTGCTGCAGCTGTTGGAAGATGAGGCCTTAAGCCTTGCATTGACTCCAGCTGGAGCTTACAGGTGTGGTAGGGAAGGGTGGATGAAGGGTCAAAAGAACTGAAGTCAAGTGTGAGCCCTTGGAGCCAAATTTCCTGGCTCTGTCATTGACTGTGTGACTTTGAGCCAGTTACTTAATGGCTCTAGGCTTCACTGTATCATCTACACCCTGGGAGCGATCACGCTAGCACTCACCACGTTGGGGTGTGGCAGGATTAAATGAGATAATACACAATAATTCTTACTTAGCACAGTGCCTGGTAGAGTGCTGTCTGTTACCTGTTACCTCTTTTGTTAAAGTCACCCATTCATTGGAAAATGGGAACACATCGCTGGCCACAGAGCCATGAAAATTCAGAAGGTTAAGTACAATTTGAACAAAGTGAACAAATCAGATTTGGGTGTTTGGGGAATTAGAAAGAAAGGGGCTTTCTTAATATAATCTGCACTAGGTAGTCAGCTTCCAGGAGGTGGCCAGCAAAGCAAAAGCTTGTCTGATTTACTCCAGTCTTCCCAACACCCAGCACAGAGCTGGGCACAAACTCTCATTTCCACAATTGGAAAGTGCTACCTGTTGTAAGAAGCACCATCCATTTCAGTATAATATTTCTAGCAAATAAAAGTGGGTGTTATATATCTAATATATCCCAGTTTCAAGATGTTAAAAGGGGAAAAAAAAAGGTTGATTTTTAAATTGAGGGAAATAGTTAAGTCATCAATAAATGGTCATTGACTATGTGAGTGAATGAATGAGTGAATAAATGGTTGCAGGAAGCAACATGGCAGAATACAGTCAAATACTATGAAAGGTCAATACCGGAAGAATGAGGAAAGGGATGCTCCAAAACACAGTGCGTCTGGGAAGGCTTCCTGGAAGAGGCAGCCCGTGAGTGGGAAGACACAAGAATTTATCTGATTTGGGAAGAGGAATACATGGTTTCTAGATGTAGGGGGCTGGGTCTTGATAAATTAAGAAGTCACATGACCACCACCATCCTCCTCTCTGCCCCCTTCTTAGGTAATGGAGGATATCAGAATTATCCAGGAAGGTGACTTCTATTTCAGCTCAGAGGAGGACCAAACCAGACACAAGTCCCAGGGCATGGGCCTACTCCAGGCTGTACTGGTATGGGGCTTAAGGTACAGACATTAGAAGCAAAGCGACCTCGGTTCAAATTCTGACTCTGCTGCTTCCTAGCTGGGTAGGGCGTCAGGCTGACGGCCTCTCTGAGCATCAGGTCCCTCACCCAGGAAGTGGAGAGGGCAATAGGGCTCAGGGGTGCTCAGAATCTGGTATGGGGAAAGCGCTTTATAAATACGAAATTTATATAATGGATAAGATATGGTTTCTTTCATGTTTTTTGAAACATTTTGAAAGTTTCAAAGGCCACTAGCTTTCAGGCAAAAGACAAGACTTCCCTAACAGGTGAATTCTTCCAGGCCCAGAATTGGAGGATGAGTTACAAGCCACCAAGATCCTGCGCCTGTAGGTGGGTGTGGACTGAGCCAGCTGCATACTTTGCAGGGCCCAGTGCAAAATTGAAATACAGAGCCGGCCCTGAGTACAGGAAATTGCCCTCCAAGCCGCCTCTGCGGCCTAGCAGCGCTCACAGTCTCCAGCCAGCTCCTGGCAGACACCAGGAAAGGAAACGAACACCCCGTGAGCCCTACTCAGTCTGGGATGCACTTAACCTGAACGCAGCCTAGAAGTAGGTACTATTATTAACTCCGCATTACAGATGAGGAAACTAAGGCACAGAGGAAGGACCACCAGCTGGAACACCGGTGGATCAAGAGGCATCTTACCCCACTAGCCCGGAAATAGACATTCTGTCAAGGGAGGCAGCTTCGGAGCCGGTTCAACCCAAACGTGGAAGGCGGCGCAGTCGCGGCCGGTTTTCCAATCCCAGCCTCCGGGCACCTCCTCCCGCTGCACCCCGCTTCCTCCAGCAGGCAGCCCCCTCCCTCCAGCGGGACAGGGCCTGGTGTCTGCCAATTTGCTTCCGGGGCTGGGGGCCAAGAGTTAACGTAGGAAGGGAGCTCGGGAGAGTGTGAGAGCGAAAGGACATGTCAAATCAATCATATTTAAACAAAAGCCTCTCCCGCCCAAGGGCCCTTTTAAAAGCTGCTTATTTAATTAAAAGTCCCATTTTCCATATTTATGGCCCTTATTCAGTTAAATATTAACCGCTGGGGCCAGGGCTAGTGTGTGCTTTGTGAGCAGTGTGCGGGGAGGTTCATTACCGCGGCCGGGATTTATCAGATGGTGGCGCGGGCGGCGGCGGATCAATGCCGCTCGTCCTGGACAAACACGCGGTGCAGTGCGGGCTGTGCGGGCGGCGCGGGCAGCGCGGTCGGTGGGGGCAGCGGGGTGGGGGGGTGCGGAGCCGGGCCAAGGGCGCCTCTTCTCTCTCCTGCTGGGGGACTCTGCCTCTCTAGTGTCCACCTTCTGTCCCTAGGGTTCAGCCGCACTCCTGGAGACAGAGAGACAGTGACAAACCCAGAGAAAGATCTAGAGAGAGAAAGAGAGAGAGAGAGAGACCCAGAGAAACAGAGACCTGGAGAGACACAGAGAGACCCAGAGAAATAGAGACCGGGAGAGACAGAGAGAGACCCAGAGAAATAGAGACACGGAGAGACAGAGAGAGACCCAGAGAAATAGAGAGAGACTTAGAAAGACAGAGAGACAGATATCCAGAAAAATACAGACCCAGAGAGATAGAGACCCAGAAAGACCCAGAGAGAATGAGAGACCCAGAGGAGATCCAGAGAAACGCAGAGAGAGAGACCTGGAGAGACAGTGAGAGACACAAAGAGACAAGGAGAGACCCAGAAAGAAACAGAGACTCAGAAAGAGACAGAGAAACTATGAGAGGCCCAGAGAGACAGTGAGACCCAGGGAGAGACCCAGAAAAACAGTGAGAGGTCCAGAGAGAGAGACTGAAGACAGTGAGAGAGACTCAGAGAGTCAGTGAGGGACCCAGGGAGACACAGAGCCAGTGAGAGACTGGCCGAGACAGTGAGTTGTCTTTCTCTATATCTAGCTGTGTCTAGGTGAGGACCAGGTACCTACTTTTTGAGGTCAAATAAAAAATGAAAAGGTGGAGCCGCTTGTTCAAAAGTCATTTATTTCCAGCCAGCCCTGTGTGGCCTGGTGCCCGCCGACCTCTCTTTCTCACACTGTGTGCATTGGGTCCGGACCCTCAGAGGGGCTGGGCATGGGGCAAGGAAGGCCCATGAGAGCCCACTCCCTCCTCCCTCAGCCCCCATGTCCTTTGGAGGGGGTGGGGTTCATCACAAAAAGAAAAAGAGAAAAAAAACAGGAAAAGGGAAGAAGCTAGTGTCCTCTAAGGATTTGACCCCACACAACTGAGGGGCAGGGGTCCCGGTTTCTGAGAATCCTTGAGGGTGACAGGGCCAGGCCAACTGCAGCCATTAAAAAGAAAGCATCCCTGGGCAAGGCAGGTGTCTGGATAGGGGCAGGGGTGCTCACGTCTTCAGGATGCTCCCCACACAGGAACCTCACTCAGGGCTTCTCCAAGATGCCAGCCAATAATCACTCACATAATGCTTGCTTATTCTATAGGGCAGGTACCATTTTATCCCTGTTTTACAGATGGGGAAACTGAGGATCTGGGAGGGTGGGGAATGAGCTCAGGGTCTCCCAGTGAGTGAGGGGCAGAGCTGGGATCTGACCCAGGCTACCTGCCTCCACACTACTGAATGAATTGCCACCACTGCCTTTTACAAGTTCGTGCTCCTCTGAGCCACATTTTCTCTGTCGGCAAAGTGGGGGAGGAAGGTTCTTGGGGACATTCTGAACCTAGTTTTGTGGTTGCTCACCTCTACACTGCTGCTCCTGGTCACTGCACTTGCCCCCAGAACTCTCTGCTCTCCTCCTTGTGACATGACCCTCTGAGTGTTAGAGACAGAGGTGACCTACACTTCCCCATCTATTCAGTTCTCAAGGGGACATGGCTGTCTCTGACCCCACTGCAGGAGGCAGCAATGAATGGAAAAGGTGCACTTCAGCATCACAGTGTCCTTGGTTTAAATCCTGCCTCTGCCATTTCCTGGCTCCGTAACCTAGGGCAGTCTCACATCCCCTCTCTCTGCCTCAGTTTCCCCATCTGCAAAATGGAGACAATGATGGACCCTCCTCCCTGTTGTCATGAGGGGTCAATGTAATAATCCTTGCAGACGGCTTGTCAGTGCCTGGCACCACTCCTGCAAACACCTGCAGGCGTTGCTCCAGTGCTGCCAGCCTGTGGCCCCCAGAGGCTTCTCTGAGGCGCAGTGGGCTCCATCTCCTGCCCTGAGACTCTCTCAGTCTCTTGAGTGGCCTGGCACCTGGAGACTTTTGCTGCAATGCCGCCTCTGGCCCTCCTGTGACCTTAAGCATGCTACTACTCCTCCTGGTGCCTCACTTTACCCATCTGTGGAGTGAAGGAATTGGGCTTGGAAAATCTCTCTGGGCCATTTGCAGGACTAATGCACCTCAGCAGCCTACAGGGTGAAAAATTTGGTGAGAAGGTGAAAATCTTGGCAAAATGTGCCCATTTATATGCAGAAGGGCTGTGTAAATGAGCAGGGCAAGTGCCCAGTGTTTTGGAGCTGTTAAGTTACAACAGCCAGGCTGGAGAAGGCATCTCTACATCACAGACTGGGACATGAGCATGCGTGGCCACAGGCACACAGGCACACAGGCATGTACACAACACACACAAGAATGCACATGCACAGGCATGCACACAAAGGCATGGACACGCATGCACACATGCATACAGTGTACACACACTTGCACCTATGTGTACACATATGGATATACACCTAGGCATAGGCACACATGCGCATGAACACATATACACATGTGTGCACACGCACACATGGCACATGCACACACACACACAGGGCGTCCCCTACTCACACCTTCTGCCTTGTACTCTGCCTCTGCATGTGGATCCTGTTAAGAGCTTGCTTTCTCCCAGCACTATCCCCTCCCCTAAAAGAAAAAAAATTCTGAAAAGCCAGATTAGAACTTCACACACGCATCGCCGGGAAAAATCTATGTCTCATTTTCATATCTAGCAAAATAAAATGACACCAGAGCACTTCAGCAAACCCCTAGAGGGGGGAGCGTGTCTGCAGAAGATGAGGGGTGGAGGTGGGGGGAGACACCTTTCCCAGTGGGGGGAGGCCCCAGGGCAGGAACACGGGCGGAGGCCCGGGGCCTGGTGGGAAGCTGGGGGATGAAATCGATCAGGCCATTTTCTCCTGGGGCTGGAGGGAGGCTGGGGGTCTGAGAAGAGTGGGGGGGGGTAGGATGGGAGGGAGAGAGACAGTGTGAGAGAGAGAGAGAGGAGGAATAAAATCCCAGGGATGGTGGTGTGAGTGAGGGAGTGGGAGAGAGAGAGGGAGAGACACCAGGTTATCAGAGAAGTGTGAAGACAATAATACAATCTGACATTTCTGAAACAAGACCCCCCGGTTGCCATGGCAACGTCTCATGTGGGAGCAGCTCCCAGGAGACGGCTCCGAGATGTACTATAAATGATGTTTGATTAGAATTTAAATCATTTAGGCAGAGAGAAGATAGGCCTTTTGTCAGCAAGGGGACCTGAGGGTGGGGAGGCAGGGGGGCGGGGGGTTGTGGCAGGGGAGGGGGCGCAGCCAGAGCCAGCCCCGGCATTGGGGGCGGATCGGAGGTCAGCCAGGGGGTTGATTACTTTTGCCCTCGGCTTCATTCCCGTTTACAGTAACCTTTCCACAGTGGCCAGAGGGACTCAGAGGGCAGGTGAGGAGAGGCCTGGGGGGACGACGGGGGCAGAGACTGAGTGAGAGATGGGGAGAGACAGAGGGGGGAAGAAAAACAGGAGGTGAGGGAGAGGGAAGAGAGACAGAGGAAGAGAGACAGCCACACATGGGGGGCAGAGATGATGAGAGAGAGAAGAACAGAGACCAGGAAAGAAATAGACTGAGAGGCATAGAAGGTGGAGAAGGGAAGAGAGAGAGAGAAAGAGACAGACAGACAGGCACAGGGTGAAAACGAGGACTCCTGGATCACACCCAGAATCATTCACCAGCCTCCAAAAAGTGTACCGGGAACGTGGATGCTCATGATGAGTTCTGCACTTAGAAAAAGCGTGGCCTCCACCTTCCACTCTGCTTCCCACCCCTGGGGAAGTTCCCTGGGTCTGGAATTCCTGGGCAGGGGCTAGCGACCTCAGACAAGAGGCAGCATGTGTTTCCAGTCCTAAGGAAAATGGGCCAAGCTGAGTTTCCCCATAAAACCATAGGCAACCCACATCCTTGCTCTGAGCCTCAGTTTCCTTATCTATCAAACCAGAAGTCTGAGTCATAGTCAGCTTGTGGGCGATGAGTTTTGTCTTCTCCATTTAATTTTTTAGTTGCTTTGATGGCCAACATTTACAAATTGGAAGACTTTGCAAAAATATTTAGTTTCTGGATTCTTTTTCAAAAATAGGAAAATCTGTCCACACTGGGCCTGTATTTCTGCATGGCGGCACCTGCTGGACGCGATTAGCGATCACCCCTTGTAGGCGCAGCATGAGAGCTCCAGTTTACCACAGTCCATGCACTCCCTGTTATCTTACCCTCAACCAGTTGTCACTCATTCACAGTTCCTGCCTGGCCACTGTGGCATTTGAACTTTCAAACTCTGCAAATAACCTCCAGGATCCTTATGACTCTAGCAACCTACTGATGCATGGCTTGGAGACCACACCCTTCAGTCATCGTGGTTTGGGGTAACCAGAGTTCATGAGTCATTGTAGAGTTGGAGCAAACTATACAGCCACCCTTATACACAGAGTAGATGCTCAATGTTTAAATAGTACAGAAACAAGAGCCAAGAGGATTAGAGAGACTGAACTGGGAACCATGTCAGGGTGATAGAAACGGTAGGTATTTGAGAAAATGGACTTGCGCTGTTAAGCATTAGGATAAAAATGATCTGCTTGGAAGAATCCTAGGAGTCAGATGGGAAGAAAGTTTCAAGCTGCTCGTGAAAAGGCAATCCTGACGTTCCCCTTCTTGGCACTGTCTTCATGCCTGCCAGGGCACTTTTTACCATCTCTAAATTTATTGTTTGCTTATTTACTGATATGTATAGCCTGTCTTCCCCCAGGAGACTGTGCACTGCATGGGGCTAGACACAAGGTCTGGCATAATCAGTGCTATAGCCCCAGCACCCAGCACATAGTAGGTGCTCAGAAAACTCTTTTTTCTGAAAGTCTCACTCTGTTGCTCAAGTTAGAGTGCTGTGGCATTAACCTAGCTGACAATAACCTCAAACTCCTGAGCTCAAGCAATCCTCCCATCTCAGCCTCCCAGGCATAAGCCATCATGCTCAGCCAGGAAACTCTTGATGACTAAACAAAGGAATCTTTTTTCAGATGCCTCCCATTTTTGCTCTGGGTATTTTAAGAGTCTGTAAGCCCAGTGCTCATACTAAATTATTAAAATTCAGGAAGTTCACTTCTATGTTTTGTTCATTTAAGGAACCATTTCCCTTACAAGGAGTGGTAATGATGTGACTCTAGGCAAGTAAAGGGCACTTAATGTCTCTGGAGTTCAATCTCATCACCTTTAAAGTAGGACTAATGCCTTCATCATGAACATGTTCAAAAATGGGCCTACAGCTGTGCCTGGTACGGAGTAGGTGTTCAACAAATGGAGGCAGTTTTTATTATTGTGGACACTAGTCATCCACTAGCACGTGGTAGGAATGTAAGTAACAAGAAGACCCAAGGGGAGAGGCAAATTTTAGGGTGATGGGGAGACAGGGAAAAATATAGAATCCCTTAAGTAACATTTCCTTTCAACAGGTCTGTGTTACCAAGAGCATTTTCCCTTCTCAATTTTAGAAGGACATGGTGGATTCATTGATGAGAAGTAACCAATAGCAGCCATGGGACCTCTTCACCCTTGCAACTCCAATTGCATCTTTAGGGCCTGCCCAGTGCACTGTGTTGAGAAAAACATTGCAACCACATCTGGTTTCAGTGAGCAAGAATGCTGCAATCAATTAGTGATGTCTGTAATAGGCAGGGATGCGTTCACAGGCAGTTGCCACATCTGGCTGGGCTAGAGGAAAGAATGACTTCATCCTTTTCTGTGTGTAACCATTACTGGCTATTTTTCTTATTGGAAGGTTAGACTGTGAGTAGATTAAGAGTGACTTCTGGGAAAGCTGAGGAGAAAGGTAGAGCTGACAGCCTGAAGAGCAGGCAAAGGGTCATTCAACATTGCTGTGCCAATGAGCTGAACTGCAGAAAGGTCCTTCAGCGTGAGCCCCCATTCGAAAAGAGGCCTTTGGGATTCTGAGGGATTTGCATAAGGAAATGTCTTGAATGGGAATGTAAAGAAGATGTGGCATGGGACACACTTAGCACAGCACCTGCCACTGGTGCTGTGGCAGCTGCCTCTGGTTCCCAGTGTCATGTCCCCTCAGCTCACTTCTAATTTCATCACAACTCCAATGGACAGTGTCATGCAAGCCAGCCGAGATTCACCATGGTGACAGCACACTGCATCAAGATGAGCTGGGTGTCTTTCCTCTTTCAGTCCCAGGCCCTGTCTGATGCAGTGGGAGCCTGCTCAGCTGAACATAGTTCACCTGGCACTTGGAGGGTTATGGAGTGTATTGCTTTTTCATAACTCCTGTATTGAATTATTACACACTTAATGGCTTGAAATAATATCCATTTACTTTCTTAAGTTCTGGAAGTCAGGAGTCCAACATGGGTTTCACTGGGCTAAAATCAAGAGCTCTGTTCCTCTCAGAGGCTTAAGATATAATCATTTCTTTGCCTTTCCCAGCTTCTAGAAACTGCTCACATTCCCTGGCTTGCGGCCCCTTCCTCTATCTTCAAAGACACACATTGGACCCAGGCCTTCTCCCTTTCTAGTTGTCCCCCTTTTGTCCCCTCTATTTCACTTATCAGAACTCTCATGGTTACATTGGGTCCACTTGGTAAGCCAGGGCAGTCTTGCTATTTTAAGCTGAACTGATTCTCAACCTTAATTTTGTTTGCAATCTTAATTCCCCTTTTCTATATAACCTAACCTTCCACAGGTTCTGGGGATTAGGATATGGACAGCTTTAGGGACCATTAATCTGCCTATCATGTCAGCCCCTCAAGGAATCGAGGATAGAAGCCAGTGAATAATGCTGCTGCCTCCTCGTCTTCAGTAGACACTTCTGGAAAGCATTCCCTACACTCCTCAGCAGGTTCCTGAGAAATCTAGTCTCCATTGTCTGTAGGGGTGACCTCAGCAATGTGTCTTTACACTGCTGTTCCTCCTTCCCTAACTCTCTCTCGTGCCTCACTCGCACATCCAAAGATTGCCTACCAAATAAGCTATCTATGCCCAAGTCCTTGTCTCAATCTCTGCCTTCAGAGATACCCAAACTAAGACAGTTCTCAGTAAATGTTATTGATTGAGCTGATGTGACAGGCATCTGGCCCAAAGTGGCTTAAGGAAAACCACTATCTTCTCATGGACTGAAAAATTCATAGTTATAGATAGGTCTTCAGGCATAGCTGGTTCCAGGTCTTCAAACAATGTCATGAAGCATTTGTCTCTTTTTAAACCTCAGTTGTGCTTTCCTTGTATTGGTTTCATCCTCAGGTACCCTCTGCCTGTACATGGGCAAAGATGGCTGCCAGCTGCCACAGGTAACACCCACAGCAAAAAAAACAAGAGTGACTTTTACCCGACGGCACTAGCAAAAAGCATAAGCAGGCATCCTTGTTCCTTAGCTCTGATTGGCTCATCTTGGGTCACCTGTGCGTGTCTGGACCATTCACTATGGGAGAGGGAATGCAGTATTCTCATTGGCCTGCCTTGGGTCACATGACTGTTTTGGGGCTGTTGCTCGGGTCAGCTGCCTCCAAGAGACTTGGATTGACAGGGAGCAAACTGTGATTCCCCTAAAAAACTGGGGTTCTTTTAACCTAAGAAGGAGTAAAGGGAAAAGCACAGACGTTTTCTACAAGTAAGATCAGCATGTACTGTTAATTTTAGGTAAATCTCTCCCAAGGATGGGAGACAAGATGCTGCCCAGCAGGTGGAGGCCTGGAGCTGGGAGGAAGGGAAGCCAGGCGTGGTGCCAGTCGGCAGTGCCAACCCATCCTGGCTGGAGGGAATTCTCAGGATCAGAAATCTGCAGTCTGAGAACTTGTCTATATTTTTGCAATTTCTATTTTCTTCTCTACAAAGCAGAGAGAAAGCCAAAAGAAAATAAAGTTCCTCTCAAAAATGCCAGGCTGTCTGTGCTGTATAAAATGGCATATGAAGAGTGAAAGAGCCTTTTGTTGAGGACTGGAGAGAAAGAAAGGCAGGCTGGGAGCAAGGGAAATGTATTGGAGCTCCCCCTCCCCACAGGAAGAGGTGGACTAGAGTGGGGAGAGAGGAAGGAGGGTTCCTTCTTCATGAGTTGCACCCAGGGAAGGCTTGAGCATCACTGATTGTCAGGAATCATACAGACCTGAATGTGAATCTCAGACCTGCCACTTTCTAGCAACATGGCCTTGGGCATATCTTATAAACTGAGCCTCAGTTTTCCCATCTGTGAAATGGGGGTGTTAATAGTACTACCTTGTATGTTTATGTGAAGATTAAATGAAATGATATATGTGAAGCCATTAGCCTGGTGTGCTTGGCACATGATAAGGGCTCAGGAACTAATAGCTATTATTATTAGAATTGCTATTTTTACTCTGATTCCTTATATTTGTCATTTGTCAGGATTATCTGTCTCAAGGAAATGGATTCTTAGCTTTCAATCAGAGGCACAGAGACCTAGTACACTGTATTAGGTTTCTGTTGCTACTGTAACAAATTGCCACAAACTTGGTGACTTAAAATAATACACATCTATTCTCTTATAGTTCTAGAGGTCAGAAGTCTTAAAATTAGGGTGTTTGCAGGGGTGGGTAGAGTGCTGTGGCATCACAGCTCACAGCAACCTCCAACTCCTGGGCTCAAGTGATTCTCCTGCCTCTGCCTCCCGAGTAGCTGAGACTACAGGCACCTGCCACAACGCCGGGTTATTTTTTTGGTTGCAGCCATCATTGTTGTTTGGCGGGCCGAGGCTGGATTCGAACCCACCAGCTCAGGCGTATATGGCTGGCGCCTTAGATGCTTGAGCCATAGATGCTGAGCCTCTAGTTCATTGTTTTATACAGCTTCTAAAAGCTGCCCACATTCCTTGGCTTATGATCACTGCTTCTATTCTCAAGGCCAGTGGTGCAGCATCTTCTAATCTCTCCCTCTGCTTCTGCTGTCACGGCTTCTTCTCCACCCCTCCTCCCTTTTATAAGGACCCTTAAGATGACTCAACCCACCCAGATAATCCAGGCTAATCACCCCATCTCAAGATCTTTAACTGAATTACATCTGCAAAGTCTCTTTTGCCGTGGAAGGTTGCATGTTCACAGGTGCTGAGGATTAGGAATGTGGATATTTGGGGGGAGGAGGGGCACTAGTTCACCCATAGGCTAAGCCTGGACAACAGGAAGAGGCATGACCTAAGGAGGGAGTAAGAGTCAGTTAATGTTGACCTCAAAACAGACCCCCTCCAAATTTAGGGCTCAGACAGCCACCATTGATTTTGTCTGAATTGGCTAGGTGAGTGTTTGGTTGGGGTTGACTTGGCTGGCCTTGGTGGGTCTTGGTCATGTGTCTTCTGGCAGCCTGGATGTTGGCAGGGTGATCTGGGCCTCACTCACCTGTCTGATCATTCGCTAGCTGTCAGTAGGGCTCTAAGGAGGCAGGGCTTCATCACTTGTAGGCATCAGGGTTCCAAGAACAAAAGCTACAAGGCCACTTAAGGCTTAGGCTTGAAACTGGCCAGCAGTTAATCAACATCTAGTGTCACAATGAAAATATTGAAGCTCAGAAAGGTATGGTCACTTGCCCAAGGTCACACAGCTAGTGAGTGGCAGAACTGGGACTTAGTCTCTATGTCATGAGCCACTGGGTTCATACAGACTTTTCTAGCAAAAGACGTGCACTGTGAGATGGCTGATCAGTTTTAGACAGGATGGCTGAGGCTGCTGTCCAAAGGGATATGCCCTTGCACATGGGTCTCACTTGATACTTTGCCACTAACCCTGACCTAGCCTCCCCAGGCCCATCATCTGGGAGGCTGAATGAGTTCGCAGGAAGCCATCTTTTTTAAGGAGCTGGGAGGCCTTCCCTTACCTATCTAGGAATCTGAGAAGCAGCCTGTCACTTACCACTTCTTTCCTGCCTCTGAAAGAAAGAGAGGAAGGACAGGGGCTAGGGTAGAGGTGCCCAAGCCTGTCACTTTCCCTGTGAGTCTGTCCCCTTTGCCCCACCACCCCTACCCCTGCCCAGGTCCAAGCCCCCACTGATTATGGCACGGATTCCACAAGAATCTCCTCCCTGGTTTCTCTGCTTCTACTCTGGCCTTTCTGCCCCCAACATTTCCTTTGCAGTGGCCAGGGTGAGCCTTCGGCCACATAAGTCAGATCTTCTCACCTCCTCCATGGCTCCCACCTCATGCACACTAAAAGTTGAGACACAAGATCCTACCTGTGACCTCTCTGACCTCCCTGATCAGTTACACTGACTTCATGCCAGGTGCCCCAAGCACCCACCCACTTAGGCCCTGCATCCTGGCCATCCCAGCCTGGAACACTCCCCTCCAGGTGTCACATGGCTCACAGGGTTGTTTCTCAAATGTCCTTCTGCAGGTAGACCTTTTCTTTTCTTTTCTTTTTTTGTTGCTGGGTCTAAAATAGCAGCCCTTATCATTCTTGTCCAGCCCCTTACTCCTCCATAGTACAGCCTCTTAGTTGACATAATTCTGTGTGTCAACACAATTATTTAACATCGGCCACCTCCAATAGACTGTCACCTCCACCAAGGCAGGAATTCTTCCTCCGTCTCGTTTGCGGCTGTGTTCCCAATGCCTAGGGCAGTGTCTGGCATTGGCACATAGTAGCTGCTCAATAAACACACTTTGTACTGATGAATGAATGAACAAATGAGGGAACGGATGACAGTAACCCCCAGACTCCCACACTCTGGGGGTGTTGGGCACAGAAGGGGCCTGATCGAGGCTAAAAGCTGAGTGAGGCCTCATGGCCCAGGTACTTCTTACCTGATTCCATATGGTGGGGTGCCAACAGAGAAGAGTTGGTCAGTGTCTACACCAATTCTCATCATATAAGCCCTTCCCCCACCTCCTTAGACATTCATTCTTCCATCAAGCTGCCTACTGATAACTAAGCAGAACCTGAACCTGAGCTTTGTACTGGCTTGTACACATTTTTCTCCTTGCAGGGAAAGATGGCAAAGAGGTCAGCCCTAAGATAGCCTAGCCCCTGAAGAGAGAAGAGGGGAGGAACATTGCTCTGGCACTTCTCTGAGAAATGAATCAGCGCAGCAGCTCTCTGACCACTGGGGAGCTGGGGGAGGGCCTGTGCAGAGAAAAGAGGAGGCCTGAGCCTGGGCCCTGCAGCTGCCTGCCCATTTGGCCTCAAGGTATTTGCTTAAACTCTCTGTGCCTCAATTTCCTGATCTGCAGAATGGAAATTGTGCTGCCTGACTCACAAGTGAGATGACGTATATTGTGGCCCACAGGTCCCAATGACTGCAGGGGCTGGGCAGGTGGGAGATGTATGTAAGGGGTTGAGGGATAGGCAACAGGTGAGCCCCAGCCCCTGTATGTGGGTGGCCACTACTCAGTCTCTGCCACCCAGGAAGAGGGCCCAGTAAGACCAGATATGCTGACATCTTTTCTCAAGATGGCAGAAACCACATTTTACTTAAAGGTGAAATTACCTGATTTTTAAAAGTGACAACACATTCTGATTAAAAATATTAAAACAAGATTCCTGAGAACTGTCAGCAAACTTTCAAACTCTGTTCCAACCCAAACTCTTCACTGTACAGAGGCCCAGTGAGGGGAAGCTGGTCACCAGGACACTGGAGGGGCAAGGGTCTTCCAGGGGAGGATAAGGAACCACAGTACTCCTATATCTACTTTGGGAAGCAGAATGCCATTATTGCCTTTGGAACTGGTTCATACTGGTCCATAGAGGTCTCCCTCTTTCTGATCCTCTCCCATGTTAAGGGATGGCATCTTAGTCCATGTGGGCTGATATAACAAAACACTACAGGCTTGGTGGTTTACAAACAATAGGAATTTATTGCTCACCATTCTAAAGGGTTGAAGTCCAAGATTGAGGAACTGGCAGACCCAGTGTCTGGTGAAGGACCATTTCCTGGTTCATGGATACCAACTTTTAGCTGTGTCCTCTTTTACAAGGGCACTAACTCCATTCACGAAGGTTCCATCTTCATGACCCAATCCCCTCCCAAAGAGCTCACCTTCAAATATCATCACATTGGGAGCTAGATTTCAATATATGAATTTGGTGGGGTGGGGGAGCCACAGCAGATGGCAGAGAAGTATTATAGGAGAAAAAGTGTCAGAGCTGGCACAGAAGGCTCCATTCTTCTACTTCTTGTCCCCTTCCCATCCCCACTTTATGACTAAAGAACATCTCTTCAATCTGGTGGAAATCTTGTGGAATGGGGTAAGTATGAGGAGGGGTCTTCCATGCTATTTTGATCTCTCCTTCCCAGGATTATTTCCATCTTGAAAGAACCTGCTTCAATAAACAGTCAGCTAAAACACATAAAAGGGTATTGCGAGGCAAACATTCTATAGTAGTTTTTTAAAAAATGAAAACAAATTATTTTATTCTTCTCTCCCTGAGAGATGAGGTCTACATTCACCATCTTCCTTTACTCTGAGTAGGCTTATAACTCACTTTATAACCAAGAAGGTGCAGGACATGGTGCTGCATGACCTCCTCATACCTGGAGCTCTGAGCCTCCATCTGAGAAGTCCAATGCCCCTGAGCACACCATGCTGAAGAGACCATGTGGGGACACTCTTGTTGGCAGAGAACACAGCTAGGATCACCTGCCAGCCAACCAGACATCTAGCCCAGATGAGCCTTCAATTAACTGCAGAACCAACCAATATGTGACTGCAACCACATGAGAGACCTCCAAGTGAGAACCACCCAGCTGAGCCCTTCCCAAATTCCTAGGCCACAAAAACCCAGAACAAAATAAAATGTTTTAAGCCACTAAGAATTGGAATAATTTGTCACACAGCAATAGTAACCTGGACACATTCCCAAAGCTAACTATGAAGACATTGCCTCTAAGAACTTAGTAAAAAATACTGATTTCTGGGGCAGCACCTGTGGCTCAAAGGAGTAGGGTGCCGGCCCCATATGCCGGAGGTGGCAGGTTCAAACCCAGCCCCAGGCCAAAAACTGCAAAAAAAAAAAAAAAAAGTACTGATTTCTGGATTCACTGTAGACTTTTGTAAATCTTTTGTGGAAAAGGTATGAAAATCTGCCTTTTTTCTCAAAAAGGCAAGCTGTCCACCCCAGGTGTTTCAGGTGTACAACTAGGTTTGGAAATTTGAGATCTCGTCACTTCTTTGAATCTCAGTTTCCTTGTCTACAAATTAGGGAAGAATGAAGGTTGTACAAACATTAAAGATGATGCTGCAGGTGAAGTCTTTAGAAAGGTCAAGACATATGGAAAGAACTTGGGATTGGAATTAAAGAATTAACAGAAGATGTCAGCATCATTGTACTCATAGTATTGTTTCTGTAACTATTCCAGTACTGTGAGTTGAATAGTGGCCTGCAAAAGATATGTTCAAGTTCTAATCCCTGGTATCTAATCCCTGGCAGATGTAATTAAGGATCTCAAGATGAGATCATCTTAGATTCATCTTCATTCCAATGATGAGTGTCCTTATAACAGAGAGAAGAGGAGAAGACACAAAGACACAGAAAAGAAGACCACATGAAGACCCACATGACCCACATGAAAACGCAGGCCAAGACTAGAGTGATGCTGCCACAAGCCAAAAACCTCTTAGAGCCACCAGAAGCCAGAAGAGGCAAGGAAAAATTCTCAGAGACTTCAGAGGGCGCACAGCCCTGCCAAGACCTTGATTTTGTGCTTCAGACCTCTAGATCTGTGAAGGAGCAGATTCCTATTGTTTTAAGCCACCTGATTTGCAGTAATTCATCACAGCAACCCTAGGAAGCAAGCACACCAGTGTTTAGCAGAGAAAAGACTTAAGATGAGATAGATGCCTAGTGTTTCCATAGATGCGACATCCTCATAAGTAAGTTCGCTCCCATGGTTCCTCACAGAAGGGACATCAAGACACAACAAGGTACACAGGTGACTGTGGCTTCCACCAAAACTAGAGAAGCCTCCTCAAATGGGCACATCTTTCATTACCACCCCCTCCCAGTGAGAACCAGGAGCCTGAATGTTCAGTCCTAACTCATGGGTAACACAGGCCTGGCTCTTGGCCTTCTGATGCTGACAGGCACAACCATACAGCATTGATAATCAAAACCAGAATCCAGGGATTTGTCCACTCACTAAGTATTTCCAGAGTGTCACTTCTGTGCCAGGAACCACGAAGGGCACCAGGACATCTTCCTCCCCTTTCTTTCTCCAGATGTTACTCCCCAGTAAGACCTTTGCACTCCCAATTCTCAACTAACATAGATGATCAAGGTGGGGCCCAGAAATTTGAGTTTTTAAATTGTTCCTCAAGGCCACATCGTGGTGGAGGATGCAGACCACAAAAGTGACAAGGTAGCAGTTGAAGAGGCAGGACGGCACAGGGATTAGGATCCCAGGCTCCAGGGCCTGCCCGAATTGGGATTCTGGCTCTACCGTGTGGCCTTGGGCAAGTCACTTAACCCTTTTGTGCTTCTGCTCCTACATCTCCAAATCAGGGACAATAACCACACCACCTTCAGAGGGTGGTGCTTGTGAAGCTTAAATGAGAAAAATGAGGAAAGGACTGAGCACAGTGCCTGGCACAGGTGAATAGAGGCATTAGTGATGAAGAAGGCTGTGGGGGGTGGGGCAGGAGAGAGTGTTCCCAGCAGGGGAAACAGCAAGTGCAAAGGCCTGGAGGGAAGACAAGGATGGCATGTTTGGGCACCAGATGGCTCTGTCAGTCCAGAGCCCAGAGGACAGCAGGTCCTAACCTAGTCTGGGTCACAGTCCAAACTGGGAAGGCCAAACTCAGAAAAATTCACAAAGTACTCATAAAATTTCATCCCTGATTTCAGGAGGGTCATGGACCAGGATTTCTCAACTGCAGCACTAATGACATTTGGGTCAGATAATTCTTTGTGATGGGAGCGGTCCTATGCATTGCAGTATGTGTAGTAGCACCCCCTGGCTTCCACCTATTAGATGCCAGTAACAACCAGATGTGACAACCAGCATGTCTCCAAATACTGACACAGGTCTCCTGGGGGACACAATTACCCTTGGCTGAGAACCAATGTCCTAAACCATCTCTTTCAGATCCCAAAGGACAGTGAAGCCTGGGCCACCTGCTTCTTCCCATCACTCCTCAAATGTAGCAACTCAGTACAGAATGGATGCCCATCTGGATGAAGCAGGTCTGAAACATCCTGGGCTGGAGAGAGCATTAGAAGGGGAGTCAGGCACCTTCAGCTCTTGACTTACTAGAAACTTACTAAAATACCAAATCCCAGGGGCATGGATCTGAGCACTGCAGCAGGTGGAGATGTGCAACATCCCCTTTAAGAAAAGCTTCCTTGCCTGGCTGCAAGATGTGGTCAGTGGATGACTTCCGGTTCATCCACGTTTGTTTCCTCCAAGGTCATGCTTTTCTCAGACTGGGCCCAGGCCAATGGCTAAGCCAGGTGGTAGGAGCTGAGGGCACGCTCTCTTTAGGTCAGTACCTGAGCAGTGGCAAGGCATCAGTGCCAGGGCCACATCCATTTCTGCCCAACTCAGGACTCTTCTAGTGATCTTTGATCTGGAGTCTTCTCTCCTCCCCTGCCCTCCCCAGCCACTGAGCTGGCAGAAATTTGTCACTTCTACACTATGATCTGACACCAACTCTGCTCAATCCTGCTTTCTCCCTTTGCTTCCCCAAGGTGTTGCTCCCCAGCTGTTGGCAATCCCAATTCCCAACTAACATAGATGGTCAGAGTGGGGCCCGGAAATCAGAATTTTTAAATTCTTCCCCAAGGCCACTGCTCAGCCAGATTTGGGTGCCTCCAAGCTCAGTAGTCTCCCAGTTCCCTGCCAGTTCTGATATTCTAAAGTTTTATGATTTGGGAGAAATTTGATTTGTCCCGGAGTATGTTCCCATGGGTGTAATGAACCATGCTGTACCATGCTGTCACGGGTTTCATGGTCTCCTTCTCTGGGCACTGCTGGCAAGGAGCTTTGAAGGCTCCCACCAAAAGAGGGACCCTGGCTCTTATTCTGATTTGGGTTCCCATGGAGGAGGAGTAGGCATCTCTAGGTTCCATAACATTTTCATTTGAAATAGCCAGAAGCCGTCACTGTCCCCATTTTACAGAAGAGAGAGAAAGTGTAACCTAAAGGAAGGAACAAGGACTCTGTAGTCAGCAGATCGTGTTTGCTGTGGACTTTAAGCTAATCGCTAACCTCACTGAGCCTCAGTTTCCTCATATACATGAGTCAGTCACTGATGAACTTTATTGAGTATTTTGTCAAGCTTAGTTGTCAAGACTGGGGACCCAGCTACGAATAAGACAAGTAAGATGGGACGCACGCCATGAAGTTTTATTCTATACGGAATATGGGCAACACAGATGAACAAATAATCTCATTTGGGGTGAGTGCTGTGAAGACAGCGAAACAGGGGGATGTTGGGAAGAGGGGTGAGGGGAGGCAGTCACTGGGTAATGGGAAACAGCGACATTTAAACTGAGAGCTAAGGGAAGAGAGAAAAATAGGCACTGGAGTTGCTGGGAGAATGGCACTCCAGGCAGAGAGAAAAACAAATACAAAACTAGCTTGGTGTGGGGAAGGACCCTTCCAGAGAAGCAAGGGAAAGAGGGCCAAGAGGGACTCTCCAGGGGGCAACGATCCTTGGGTTACTTAAGTGCTGAAAGGAGCTTCTATTCTTAGGATAAAGAAGTTGCCCAGGGCCACAGGCCTATCGCCCGCAGCTTTTTCTCCCAGCTATTCCCTGTTCTCAGTACAGAAGGCAAACCAGTCAAGGATGCTCAGAGGCAGACCAAGGTGGGACAGAAAGGGCGACAAATCAGCCGCACAAAGCGAAAGGCTGCGCTTTGAGATCCGGGACTGCTTCCGCCTGCATGGGCCACGTGACCCTGAAGTCACATGACTGGCTCTAGCAGCTCCTCCCTGTGGGGCGGGGCTTCGGGTGATTTCCACACAGGCACATATTCTGGGTTAGGGGTTAGGGGAGACACAGAGAGAAAGTAAAGGCTGTAATGTAACTTTAATGGTTTTTTCCAACTCCCCAAACTTCCTATTGTTCTTCAAACCTTTGCAACCCACAAACTTTGCTATCTCCAGTTAACTGCCCTTGATCTCACCAGACCCTGAGAATTGGAATTTTTTTCTTCCATTATTTAGTTCATTTTTCTAACTTTATTGAGGTATAATTGACAAATTGAAATTGCATATATGAAGGCATAAAACGGGATTATTTGATATATGAATACACCATGAAATGATTACCACTACAATCAAATTAATTATTTTAGTAGCCAGTCTGGGCAAGGGAGATACAGCTCCTGGTTTTGTTATCGTTATTGTTTTTTTTGTTTGTTTTTTTGTTTTTTTTTTTTTATCCCAGGAAGCTGCACACTCCATGGTTGGACACCTGCATTTCTTAAGGGTGGGGCTTTCTGAGCCACCACTATTACCCACTTTGGGCTTTCACAGGCTGAGTCCTGGATGCAACAATGTCCTCACTGTCATCCCAGTGTCATCCCTTTCTACCTCCCAAAATCATCTGAGAGGGAGGGGAGAAGAAAGTAAGAAATGAAAGAGAGAGGGAAACAGGAAGGAAGGGAAGGAGAAAGGATGGATGGATGTATGGATTTGGATCTATGGATTCCTCTCCTCTTCTGCCTGGTAAATGCTCACTCACTCTTCAATGTTCATCCCAAGTGGTGCCTCCTATCCTGTGCCATCTCTAGAGCCTCTTCCAAGCAGGTAGCTATGGCACAGGGCAACCACCTGTTTAATGATGCAAGCATGTGGGAAAATGAAGACCAGCCCCAGAATCTGAGATGAATGTTTTGGTTCTTGCTTTGCCACTGACTCATGGAGTATCCCAGGGCAAGTCCCTTCACCTCCTGGGTCTCATTTATACCTTTAGGGCAGTCAACTTGATGGCATCAGAGAGCTTTTCCAGTCTCAATATTTTTGTGTCCAGAAAAGAAACTCCTGGAGCTGAGTGGTCTTCTGCTCTGCATTTCACCATTCTAGAATTTGTCTCTTCTCACCCTACCCACCACCCAGCATGTGCTTTTGGAGGAAACCCAGGACTCAGGGTCTCTGCACCCACCACAGGTCCAGTTTAGCAGCTGAGGTGGAACCAGGGGGAAAGCAAGCTCATCATACCTTCCCCCTTTATCTAGAAACTTCACCCACATTTCCATATGAGGGTAATAACTTCCTACCCCCAGTCATGTGTCTTGAGTTGGTGCAGGTCCCAAGGCTAGGCAACCAAATGCACAATGATTGGTTCAGCTTTGAACTGGTGACTCAAGCCAGACCAATGACAGTGACAGGGCTTTGCATGGAGCTATCCTGAAAGTGGTACTCTTGGGACTGTGGAGCTCAGAATATGCTTCTGTCAGTGCACCCACAACAGGAGAGGGGAGGCTACCTGAGAATGAAGCCAATCCAAGGAGGGCAGAGCTGAGAGATGGTGGGAGAAGAGATGCCCCCCAAACATCATTTAAGCCCCTGGATTCAGCTATGCCTGAAACCACTGCCATACCCTGGACTTTGCAATTACTTGAACCTATAAATGAGAAAAGAGGCTGAAAAGAGAGAGAGGAAGCCAAGAACTGATTCTCCATTAGAGAGTCAGTTCCAGAAACCAATTCTGCTGACACCTTGATTTTGGACTTGTGGCCTTCAGAACTGAGATGATAAATTTCTATTTTTTTAAAAGCCACCAAGTTTGTGGTACTTTGTTATGGTAGACTTAGGAAATGCATACAGGGACAAAAAGCATGCCAGGTGGGAAACCCACCAGCACAAAGGTCTGGAGGTGCCAGGGATGCCTATGCCACCTGAACAGTAGACATAGACAGGGCTGGGTGTGTCTATCAGCACAGCCCAGACCCATGCACCTTTGTTTTATGTGTTGCAGCACCCGTGGCACATGTCTGCTGCCCTGTATGTCACAATATGTGGAATATATTTCACTATGAACCTTCTCTGGAAGGCTGGGAAGTCATATGCCTTTATTATTCCAGTGCAAGTCAGAGTTAGCAGATGTCCATCACTAAGCGTATACTAAGTGCCTACTAAGTACCAAGCCTAAGATAAGCACTAACAGTGGTTTGAATGTCTCCTCCAAACCTCATGATGAAATTTAACTGCTGTTGTAACAATGTTAAAGAGGCGGAACCTCTACAAGGTGATCAGGTTGTGAGAACTGTGTCACCACTAATGTATTAAAGCTGTTATCATGGGAGTGAGCTCCTGAGAAGGATAAATTTGACACCTTTGTTCTCTCTCTAGTCTCTCCTGCTGACTTGCCCTTTGGCCTTTGTCCATGGAATGACAGCACAAAGGCCCTCACCAGATGCCAGCACCTTGACATTGGACTTCCCAGCCTTCAGAACTGTGAGAAATAAATTCCTATTCTTTGAAAATTACCCAGTCTGTGGCATTCTGTTATAGCAACAGAAAATGGACTAAGAAAGCGTTATATATACATTTTTTTCTTTTAATTCCTACCTATTAGGCAATCCCCATGTCATGGGTAAAAACTGAGGGTCCCCAAAGCATTGCTACATTGAGGGAAGTAAAACCAATAGTTACCACGTACAGTGGTCCCCTTTATCTGTGGTTTCTGCTACAGTACCTTGAGACAGAGAGAATACATTCACATAACTTTTATTACAGTATATTGTTAAAATTGTTCTACTTTATCATAAGTTATTGTTGTTAATTTCTTATTATGCTTAATTTATAAATTAAACTTTATCATAGGTATGTATTCATAGGGAAAAACATAGTACAGATGCTCCTCAACTTAGAAGGAGATTATGTGCAGATTATGATATTGTAAATTGAAACTGTCAAGTCAGAATACATTTAATACACCTAACCTACTAAACATCACAGCTCAGCCTATCCATACTTAGAATACTTATATTAGCCTACATTTGGGCCACAGAGCCTATTTTATAACAAAATGCTGAATATCACTTATAATTTATTTAATACTGTGCTGAAAATGAAAACCAGAATGATTTTAGGAGTACTTGAAGTACGGTTTCTACTGAATGGATTCTGCTTTCACACCACCATGAAGTAAAAATTTAGGAGTCAAACCATCCTATGTTGGAGACCGGGCATTTATTACTATATCTGTGGTTTCAGGCATCCACTAGTGCTCTGGAAACACACCCCCTTGGATAAGGGTAATCTACTGTAATGATAAAAATAGTTTGCACATGCAGACAGCTATCGAAGAGCTTTTCATACATGTTAACTTATTTCATCCTGACAGCAGCCTAGGGAGGGACTTACTAAGATTCCCCCCATTTTACAGATGAGGAAAGAGAAGTAAACACACATAAAGTGCTTGCTCAAGGCTGAGCTGGAAATTTTAGCCAGGCAGCCTCAAGCCTGCTGAACTTCCCCTCATTCTCTAAAGGCTGGCAGGTGACAGGGACTGTCCTGGGCATGTTACATAGCTCATCCTCCTGCCACCCCGTGGGTAAGTACAGAAAAAGTTGTGACTGTTTCATACTGAATATTTGAAGGATAGGCAAGTGACAGTAGACTACAAAGGCACACTTAAGTTGGTGCTATTTTATTTGGTTTTGAACATATCCCCTGCCTTCCCCACCAGACTCCCCCAGGGCATGGAACATATCCAGTGGCTCCTCAGATTCTAGGTATTACATATAGTATAGGTCCTGGCACATAGTAGGTATGCATGTTTCTTGAACTGACTGACACCTTCCTTCCCTGCAGGAGACATGGCCAGAAGTCCTGGGAGACACCCTTTCTTCATGACTGTCACAACCATGCTCACCATCTCTGGGCATCTGAGGACAGAAAGCAAGTAAAGCTTTCCAGCTGAGTTTCCCCCCCTCCCCGCCCCGACAGAGGGATGAGCCAGGGTGATGAGGAGGAGGTGGCAGCAGGATCCAGTCCAGTGACACCTTGATGGAACCATATATCACCCAGTGCAAATGGATCCACTCTGAGGAGTATCGAGTGAGTGCTGCAGACGGCATGAGTATGGCTGGCCTGCTGTTTATCAGTGCCACTGCTGCTGCCCCCCGGGTGAGGGCTACAGAGGGTCCCTGGCAGGTTTCACCCCTCATTTCCCCTCAGCAGATGGGTGAGCACTAACTCTAACATAGGAAACGGATCTTATTGTGTGAGTCTCCCATTTTGGCCCTGGCTGTCCTGGACTTAAGCAGCAGGGGTGGTGGACAGATAGAAGGTGACAGCAGGACATTTATAGTTCTGATGGACCAATAGGGAAGCTGGGGTGGAGGCCGGCAGGAGTGGCAGATGGGTCAGTACAGTTGATGGTCCTTATGGCCAACAGTATCTAGATGGATCCAATACAGCTGAATGCAGAGTCAGCCAGCCTCCACTAGAGGGTCCAGGCTGTGGATAGGGGCAGCCTGGATGACACATGCAACTGGCATGGGTTGGTGGAAAGTGTGGATTTTCAGGGTAGTGCTGGGGAAGGTGGCAGTGGGAACAGTTTGGGCAGCAATCAGGGAAGGGGACCAGAGACCCCTGGGCACACACTGTCTCTTCAACATTCTATCTTTCCATGTCTCTCTGTTTCTATCTCCTTATCTCTCTGCCTGGTTTTCCTTTTTATTTCTTTCTCCAGTATCTATTTCTTGTCCTTCCTTCCTCCCCCTCTTCCCCTTTTCCCTTCCTTCACCCTTCTTTCTTTCTTCCCATCTCTCCCTCCCCCACCTACGTCTCTCCCTCTCTCTCCCTTCCTCTGTTTTTTTCCTGGATATGGATGTGTCTTTCTGTCTTGCCTCTGTTTCCCCCATCCACACCCCTCTCCTCCCCATCCCCCCTGTCCTCTCTCTTTGTAAGTTATCTACTGTAGTTAGCATTTATTGGGTGTGCTCCACTGTGCTAAGCTCTTCACATTCATTGCTCAATCCTTGCTCAGTCCTAGAAAGCAGATAATGGCTCTGGATCCTGGTCACTCTGAAGGCCCTGTTTGCAGCTGGGGCCAGAATGCCCATGTGTGCCTTTTCTGGAATCCAGGCATGTCCCTGCTGTTAATATAATAGTAATGGTGATGATGATGATAAAATGTTTTATTGGGTGTTTTCTCTGTGCTGTTTTATGTACATCATCTCCAGAAATCTTCGGAGGACACCTGAGAAATAGGTATCATTATCCTTACTTTACAGGCAAGGAAACAGCTTCAGAGAGGTTAAATAATTTGGTCAAAGTCACATAGTTGTTAAGACATGAAGCGAGGTCTTTCTGAACTTCACCTCTCTGAGCCTCTGCAAGATGGAGCCTGGGATGTCTAGTCAGTGCTGGGGCTCTGGTCTATAGAACATCACTCCCTGGGAAATGGCTCAGGGACTAACTTGATGGCTGTCTCAGCCTCTGTGTCTTTACTTCTCTCCCCTCTCTGACTCTGAAAACCTCTCTATTTTTAGAGGCTGCCCTTGACTCAGATTGTGTCAGAAATTAAAATAGCAAATTAAAAGTTCTAAAACTTAGTTCATGGCCCCCAAACAAAATCTCTAACCTAGAGTAGTCAGTATTTTTTGAGGCATAAGCTCAGTCCACACCATCTTCTCTGAGAATTTCCCATTCTCTCATGACCTAATGGAAAAAGCCCTTGGTGGCCATGTTGGTATCACATGACCCTGCCTCCCAGGCTGATTGGACCAAGGGTGATCACCTGACCTAAGATGGGCTAATCAGCTTTTCTAGGAAGACTCAGAGGTGGGTTCAGCAGAGGCTGCTCTGCTAGCTTCTGCATGTGACTCTCCACTGTTTGCTCTTGCCAAGGAACAAGTCAGGAAGCTGCACCACAGCCATGGCTTTTCAAGATACTGGAAAAACACCTGTGAAGCCAAAGGTGGTGATTCACCGAATTAGAATTACTCTCACCAGCTGCAACATAAAATCCCTGGAAAAGGTGTGTGCTGACTGGATCAGAGGCACAAAGGAGAAGAATCTTAAAATGAAAGGACCAGCTGGGATGCCTACCAAGACTTTGAGAATCACTATAAGAAAACCCCCCTGTGGTGAAGGTTCTAAGACTTGGGATCGCTTCCAGATGAGAATCCACAAGCGATTCATTGACCTTCTGAAGATTGTTAAGCTGATTATCTCTGTCAGTACTGAGCCAGGAGTTGAGGTTGAAGTCATCATTTCACATGCTTAAATCAACTGTTTTAATAAATTGATGACCAGTTTAAAAAAAAGAAAAGATGGGCAAATGAGATCTCTCTCACGAAAGTTTAGAATTCTTTTAAAAATTCTAAACACTAGTAGTCACATAAAATAGTTTTGTTATTTTTAAATTATGCAATAATACATGCTGACTGTAAAAGAAAAGTCAAGCAATATATAAAAATAGAAGGAAGCCTGAAAACCCATCATCCTGGGTATTAGCCATTTATGTTCTGGTGACAATTCTTTCATTCATCTCTTTGGGTGTAAAGTCACACACACACACCTCATTTTATATAAATGTTGTTTTAAATGAATGGGTTTATATCACACATGCTGGTTTTAACATGTCCAATTTTCTTTCCTTATAGTGGAGGGGTTTTCCCCCTTCCTTATTCCTTCACTCCCACTCTCCTCACTTTCCTTCTTTCTTTTTGATGACCTTCTACTGCCTCATCCCCAAGCCCCAGACCTAACCCTAGTGACCAGTTCATAATCTAGCTTATATCCTTCTGTGGTAAGCTGAATAATGGACCTCAAAAGATATTGATGTAGAACCTATGAATGGTATATGGCAAAAGGGACTTGCAAATGTGATTAAGTTAAGGGCCTTAAAAGATGGGGAGATTATCTGGATTAACTGAGTGGTCCCAATGTAATCACAGGAGTCTTTATAAGGGGGATGTAGGAAGGAAGAGTCTAAGATAGGGGAGAAAGTAAAGTGAAGAGAGGAGAAGAGATGAGTGATGCAGCTATGAGCCAATGAATGCCAAGGCAGCATCTAGAAGCTGGAAGGAGCACGGAATGGATCCTCCCCTGGAGCCTCCAAAAGGAGCCAGTCCTATCAATACCTTGATTTTAGCCCTGTAAGACCGATTTTAGATCTCTGACTTCCAGATCTATAAAAGAATGAACTGGTGGTGTTTTCGGCCACTGAGTATGTGGTAATTCTTTCCAGTAACAATAGGAAACCAATACAAAATTTGGTTCCAGAAGTGGGATGCTGCTGTAATAAACACCTAATCATGTGGAATTGACTTTGGAATTGGGTGACTGGTAGAATCTGGAAGAATTTTGAGGTGCATTATACAAAAGGCCTGGATTTCCTTAAACAAACTGTTGGTAAAAACGTGAATAGTAAAGGTCTAGTGAGGGCTCCCAAGGAAGTGTGGAGCATGCTGGAAATAGGCTATGCTATCTAAAAGAGGATCCTGCTGAGCATGGTGGCTCACCCATGTAATCTTGGCACTCTGGGAGGCTGAAGCAGGAGGACAGCTTGAGGTTAGGAGTTCAAGACCAGCCTGAGCAAAGGCAAGACCCCAATCTGTATAAAACAGTAGAAAAACTAGCTGGGCAAAATGGTGGACATGGTACATGCCTGTAGTCCCAGCTACTCAGAAGGCTGAGGCAAGACTATCGCTTGAGCCCATGAGTCTGAGGTTGCTGTGAGCTATGATGACATCACCACAGTCTAATCTGAGGAACAGAGTGAGGCCTTGTCTCAAGAAGGGGAGGGGGGCGCTTAATAATCATAAACTGACTTCTGGTAAAAATATGAACACTGAAGATGCTGCTGAAGCCTCAGAAAGAAATAGGGAATGTAGGTTTTTGGAAAGTAGAGAAAAGGGGGTCCTTGTTATATAGTGGCAGAAAGCCTAACTGAATTGTGTCCTGTGATTGTACTGAATGCAAAACTTGCAAGTGATAAATGTGTATATTTTAGCTAAGAGGGTTTCTAAGCAAAATGTCAAAAGTGTGTTTTCATCTTCTTTTTTTGATGTGTGTGTGTGTAGGAGAGAGAGAGATTCAGAGATAGATTCAGAACAGAGCTGTTAAGTAAAAAGGAACAAGGACTTGAAGATTTGAGAAATTCTCAGCCTATTAAAGTTGGAAATGATGCTAAAGTTAGTAGATTCACTGTCAGGAAAGCATGCTCTGGAGAGAAAGCTAAGGATGTGGTTGTAAAATGTCTTGCTAGTGCCTCAAAAGGACTAAAGTTCACAGTATTGAGTCACACATAGAGGTCTTTGTTCCCTTAGCTAAATCAGCAGAAACCAGGAAGAAAGATGAGATTATCCAGGGAAGATTTGTGGAAGGGCCTCTTGTTTAATGAAGTGAATACCTGTGACATACATGGGAAACCCACAATGTTTTTGAGACTGTAATATCAGCCAAAACACTGCCATCTTGGGCTGAAAAGACAGAGAGAAGACTATCAACAAAAGAAAAATGAAGGAAAGTTATCAATCTCTCAAAGTTCTACAAGTGGGAAATAGGCCCATGAAATGGTTTAGCTGAAGACATGTGCTTTTCTTCATAAGAAAGGAAAGAGGGCTCAGAGGGCTACTGAGGCCCAGAGGGCAGTAAGTAGCAATAGGAAACTAATACACCTTGATGACTGTTGCTAATGCTTTTATCACCTCATGTTACCTGGTGCTGACTGAGGCTATGTAAACTCTGGCCACATTAAACCATATGCAAATCTAAGGAGTCATAACTGGCACGGAGAAGCCTGGGGTGGTGGCAGGATAGATGGACAGGGGAAAAGAGGGAAGACCAGGGAAGACAGAAGAGATTACTCAGTGCAAGGTTCCTGACAATTTCCCCTTCCCTGCTGTCGGAGACTAAGAGCCAGCTCCCCTGCCTATACCTGGAGTCAGTATGTACACCGCCCTTCTCAGTATCCAAGATGTCTGCTTCCTCTTCTTTCAAGGGTCTCTTCTTTCACAGTTTTTTTAAAAAGTGGTTTTGCAACAGGGTTTTGGATTTGCTAAGGCTGCAGCTTCCTATTCAGGTGATGTCAATTTCTATCTATCCCTCCCAGGAAATCCTAGAGTTTCAAAGGGCTGTCATCCTCTGCAGAGCTTGCCCAGTGGAGGGCTAATAAGAGAAAAAGGTACACTTCTCACTCTATAATTCCCCTCCCCTTAGATTTCCACCAAGCCCAATTACATAAGTCTGTCTAATGAGAAAATGCTGTGTGACCTTTGGCAAGATACTTAGACTCTCTGGGCCACAATGTCTTCCTTTATGAAAGGAGAGTTATAATAGTGCCATAGGGTTGCTGTAAGGGTTAGTTAACAAACTAACAGCATATTGTGAAAGTGCTTAGCACAGTACCTGGCACGGTGTAAGAGCTCAGTAAATATTAGCAATGATAATAATCATATTATTAATAAATGCTAGACCAAGAAGTTGGTTACTACTTCACTCGTAGCTGGTGCCCTCCTCATTCTCAGCTGCTAGCCCACCAAAATAGTTTTTATTAAGTACTGGGCAAAGCAGTGAAATCGCCCAGTGTATGTTTTACCCCAAAACCATCTTAACAATTGAACACAGGAGATTCCCAGCTCTTCCAGGGTCAACCTCTCACCAGAGGTAAGGTAAGGCCAGATGAGAATTTCAGTGGGAAATCAGCTCTTTCCAGCAACTTGGAGTCTTCTGTTCCTTCAAATCAGCGGATCTCTTCTCTTAGCTGCCAATTAAAATCACCTGGGAGTCTCAAACCAGTGCTAATGGGCGTTGAACCTGACTCTCTGGGGATGGGATTCAGGCACAGGATTTTCTAAAGCTGCCTAGGTAGGATTGTGGAGGCAATACAAGACACCCAGTTAAGTTTGAATTTCAAACAGACAACAAATCAATGATTTTAATACAAGTGTTTCCCAAATTTTGCATGAGATCTATCTCCCCAAATTATTCTTTGTCTATCTGAAATCCTAACTTAACTGACCATCTTCTGTTTTTATTTGCTAATTTTGGCAACCATATGCCCAGAAAATTCTGATGCATAGTGAGGAGAGGGAAGCACTGAGGTGGAGAACATCCTTTCCCATTACAAAAACAAATCTGAAAGGCTAACGCTCACAGTAAACTCAGGGCTGGGGCTGCAGTGTCCATAGTCTGGTTGAGGTTAATTTTCCCACCACTTCTAGGGCCTATGAAGGCAGACACCCCAAGGGAGGGGGGGGGGTCCGGCACCCAACCTGCCAGCAAACATCCTGCCTCTGCTATACCTCCAAGTGGCTGTTCTGCATGTCACTTCCTTTCCTAAATATGAACACAATGTACCTTTGCATCGTCTTGTTACACTTTGTGGAAGTTTTGAATTTATTTGCTTTTGGTTTAAATTCTGTCAGGCCAGGAAGCAGACCTGCCTCATCCCCAACTGTCTCTCAGTATAATGCCTGGGACATGAGATGCATTCACTGCATATGGGCAGAATAAATATTAAACTACACTGTTGCGGGGGGGACGGGGGGGGGGGGGAGAGTGCCAGATTCCTGGCTTGTGTCTCTTCAGTGTAGAAAAGTTGTATTTTCTCAATGTCCCCACATGGCCCATGGCCCTGACCTATTTGCATCACTTGAGAGCTGGGTAGAAGCACAGAGTCTCAGGGCCCCTCCCCGGACATCCTGCTTCTCCTGAATCCAGTTCACCTCTCACTAGTGGGTAATTTCATTCCAAGTCTCCAAGTCTCAGTTTCCTCAGCTGAAAAATAAAAGGTAATAAAGCCCTTTAGTGCCTCTTCCTTGCACTGTCGCCCGTATCAGGTGAAAGAATGGCCTGGAAGGTGCAGACCCGAATATGCCGTTTACAAGATGGCATCATTCCTGTTACGAGTGGTCGGAGGGTTATAAAATGGTGCCCCACTTCCTCAACTTCCTTCGCAGCTAACCTCTTCCTCTCTTTGTTTCTCTGCTCCCAAGTTCCCAGCCCCTAAATAAAACCCGGCTTCCCCTTCCTGCTTCTCTCGCCTGCCCCTCCTCTCCCAGCTTCTAATAGCGGGCGGAATTGTCCAGGTGCTTGTCAGTTTTTGTGGCTTGAAACAAGCATTTGCACGTGTCTGTCTGAAGGAGGTCAGGGTGGGGAGGGGGTGAGTGGGACCAATTCAAACAGGCTCAAGTCCCCTGCGCTCATTTTTTTTGTCTTGTTGCAAATGTGTCATTTGATGCAGGCCTGATCAAACACGTCCCTGAGCTGGAGGATGTGGGGATGGAGAGAGGAATTAACATTTTTCTCTCCGCTGAGCCTGCCGGCGTCCCGCCCCCTCCTGCATTCGGCCTCATGGGGATTGCATCCAATTATAGATGGACCTCAAAGTCCAGCGTCTGCCTTCACATCCCGCACCAGCTCCTGAGGTTTTCAAAGGACTGAGCTAACATCTATTAATGTTTTCGACGTACTGGGCTGTGCGCTGGGTGCTTTACAAACATTTTTATGGGGTTACTGGGGGAATAAAATGAAACACAGGGTTAATGCATTTCCTGAAATCGAAAATTCCATCAACTGTAACTTTGCCCCTAGATTTAATAACAACCACATTAAATGTATATGTCAACTGTTTCTTGGCTACTCAAAGGATGGTCCATGGACAAGAAGCAGCCACATCACCTGAGAACTTGGTAGAAATGCAGAATCTGGGTCCCCAAGCCGGACCTACCAAATCAAAACCTGCATTTTAACAAGACCCCTAGGGCATTTGCAGGCACTTGGAATTCCGAGAAGCGCTGGACTATAAAACCTATCTTGATTTTGGCATCATTAAAGTAGAGGGGGAAAGCATGTTTCAGAAGCAATATAGGGGGGGTTTCCATTTCATATGAAGAAATTGGGGCTCAAAGAGGCAAAGTTACTTTCCCAACATCACACAGCTTGTAGATGACAAAGCCAGAATTTTAGCCCACATCTCCAAAGGCCATGCTCTGAGGAGCTTGAAAGGAAGGGATTAAAAGCAGCAGTAGCAGAGGAAGGGATGTGGGAATTTTGTACATCTAAATTCCCACTGCACTGTCCCCTACTGGACCCCTCAAATGAAGGATATCATTGTCATTGGTAGTAATCCATACATGGTTTCTGATGTCAGCTGAAAATAGTTACCAAAGGTCAGGTGTGTATTCCCTGTCATCTTGAGAAGCTGACTATGCCAACCAACATGGGTCTGGTTATGAGTATTTTCAGGTGAAAAAAAAAATTCTGCAGGGCTCTGATGTTAACGTTGCTGCCCCATATTGTGATCATCCAACCCTGGGCGGCTATCTGCTTGGAAGAACTTCCTGTTTGTCATGCAGGTGTCATGTGCATGTAGCTCCCTCAGAGAGGCCTCACCTGCCCATGTGGTCTCAGTGTGGTGCTTGTCATTGACTGACATGATGTTGCCTGTTTGTTGACTTGTCTATTGTCTGTCTTCCCTCGTGAATGTCAGCCCCATAAGGGCAGGAATTCCATCCACTATAGTCTACCACGGGATCTCCAGTGCCTAGAGAGGGCCTGGCACACAGCGGATACTCAACAGGTATTTGCTAAATCAATGAATAAATAAATGCATTTAATAGGTGGATGGATGGATGGAAATTGGTAGATAAATAAGAATGGATTGATGGATAGATAATGGGTGAAAAACGGTTGGATGGATGGAAAATTGGCAGATAGATAAATAAGGATGATGGATGGATGGATGGAATTTAGCCAGCAGAGAGTTTTGGAAGGGCTTGCTTTTGTATTCTAGACTTTGACCTTCCAAAGAAATGTCTCCAGTGAAAACCACTTTAAAACATCATTCTCACCAAGACTGAAACAAAGCAAGTCTCATTATGAAAGAACAATGATGGTTTGTCTCTGATCTTCAAGCAAGATATTTAGAAAATCAAAACAAAAGGATAATCATCCTGTCTTTATCTTGCTCTGTTTCTCTCCTATGGGAGTTAGGGTTCCTCTATAATTCAATGAGGCTGAAATTGAGCCTTCTCCTTCTAGACTCTTGCTAGCTTGAGGATAGCTCCAGACTATCAGTCAGTAGGTTCTCACTCCCTCTGATCTAGGACCTTCATTAGCCCATATGGCATCTTTGTACGAATTGGAGAAAGGCTCCCCTTCTTCCAGGTAGGCGTGTCCCTGGGCCATGGGCAATAACCTTGCCCTAACACCCTTCTGTGGGGACCAACCTGCCCATCTGGATGTGGCAGCCTCATCTGCCTTGGAGGACTGGTATGTTTCAGTCTCAGAGGTTTTGAGCCACTGGTGGCCTGGCCACATCTTATGGGTCCCAGCCTGATCTTTTTAGGTTTGTCTTTGGTCATTTCTTTTTTTTTTTTTTTGGCTGGGGCTGGGTTTGAACCCGCCACCTCTGGCATATGGGGCTGGTGCCCTACTCTTTTGAGCCACAGGCACCACCCATGGTCATTTTTTTTTAATTAAATCATCACTGTGTACATTAATGCAGTCATGGGGACAATGTGCTGGTTTTATATACAATTTGAAATATTTTCATCAAACTGGTTAACATAGCCTTCATGGCATTTTCTTAGTTATTGTATTAAGACATTTATATTCTACATTTAGCAAGTTTCACATGTACCCTTGTAAGATACACCGTAGGTGTGGTCCCACCAATTACCTACCCTTCCTCCACCCATCTTCCTCCCTCCCCTCCCCTCCCTTTCCCCATATTCTTGAAGGTATAATTGGGTATAATTGAGTACAGTCATATGAAAGCTATAAATTAGTTTCATAGTAGGACTGAGTACACTGGATACTTTTTCTTCCATTCTTGAGATACTTGGCTAAGAAGAATATGTTCCAGCTCCATCCATGTAAACATGAAAGAGGTAAAGTCTCCATCTTTCTTTAAGGCTGCATAATGTTCCACGGTGTACATATACCACAATTTATTGATCCATTCATGGGTCAATGGGCACTTGGGCTTCTTCCATGACTTAGCAATTATGAATTGGGTTGCAATAAACATTCTGGTACAAATATCTTTGTTGTAGTGTGATTTCAGAATTGGAAATCTTAAAAATTGAATATATTTCAATAGCTTACTATTAATTTAATTTCTACCTGATTTTGTCTCATAATTTCTGACCCTTTTATTGATAATATTTATTCTCGGTGAGGGTCTTACACACATTTATTTAAAGTCATTGTCATCCTGTAATAATTTTAGTTTCATCTGGAGTGAATTCATGTTGATTATTTATTAGTTTATTTTGTCTTTCATCAAATTTGATTTTCTCGTGTGTTTTGGAATTTTGTAGGCTGATTTTAAGAGGTCTTGCTTTCCCTACCTACACGCACATATACTGTTTCCATTATGTCCATTATGATGCATTTGACTTCACCTAAGAGGAAACCCAACCAACACTGCCTAAACCATAGTGACATTTATGATTTATTTTAAGACACATAAGCTGGGTGTTCTAGGGTTCACTGAGCGGTCCCAAAATGTCAGGACTCCAGGTAATTATCTCTCCATTTCCTTGATAGTCACAAAAGACTGTCTTAGCTTCATACCTCCTGTCATTGCAATGACAGCTTTGGAGTTTGGTGACATCCTGTTAGATATAGTAAGGCCAGTAAAATCTCTTGACTATTCATTTTAACTCATTTTGATGAACTCAAATCTCCTTTGTGGCCCCAAGGTCAGAGAATATAATCAAATCTGTTTTCAGTCCAAGCCAATCCACAAAAGTCACGGCATTAGAAAAGTGAGCTGTGCTTTCCTTCATCATGTGGTTTCTGCCTATTCAGCCCCTGCCACTGGGTGGAACAGCTGAGGCAATGGGATGTATAAAAACACGTGGTTTATTTACTTTGAGTGACCACATTGGTGGGCGAGGCTGCATGTCTGCCATACCTAAGTTCCTGACAACTCATATTTTGGACACTGACTTTTCCTTCCAACTTCAAGATCATTTTTCGTGATCATTGTGCAGCCCTCAAAGGACCATAAAGAAAAATTGCATAAAGCTTAAAAATAAGGCAAAAATGTGAGCAAATGTCTTTTTAATGGTTAATAGGCCCACCTACAGATTAATTATCTGTGAGAATGTACCTGTTTTTGACCTTGATATTTACTATTTAGTAGAGTCCAGACATTGTAAAATTATGTGCTAATTTATAGTTCTGTTTAATGCGAACTCTTTCTCCCCTCACCCATGATGTTGCTGCCCTGTAGTATAGTAACTAGGTTTGCATCTGGCCTAACAATCATTTTCTTCTGTGTTTTCTCCGACTTTTTCCCTGGCAATTTTATTCAAGCATTCTTTTAAAATATGTCTTTTGTTGATAGACTTATACAAACTCTGTTCTATGTATATTTTTGGAAGGAGCTCTCCCGTCTTACTGGCATACACTTATGATAGAAAGCATGCCCAAGTCTTTCATGTAAAAGCTTCTCCTCTCTTAATGTACTCTAACAGCCCACTGGCCAAAGCAATCACGTCAAACTCAAGGGCAAAGAACTTCCCAAAGGTGAGAGGTGAGAATGAATATCAGCTGAACAGATAGAGAGCCCTACTAACAGTGATTACCTGGGGTATTTCATTTGCAAAATTCAGTGTAGTGGTGCAGGTACTTATGGCCATATTCTTAGAACAAACGAAAATAATCATGTGCCATCTAAAACATAAAAGCATGTAAACTAGACACTCAGCCAAAGCACTGAATGTGAATTGCACCCCCATGACTGCGACACAGACTTGGTTCAGTGCAACTGGGCTAATAAGTCAATTCGACAATCTGAACATGGTAGTATCGTAATCCTATACTATTATATAAACAATTTTTTAAATGTCATCTGTCACAGTTTTGTAGGTAAATAGATATACTTGTAAGCATGTTCATTAAAGGCTAAGGTTACATCTGCAAAAACATCTATCATGGTGCAGAAAATTTAAGCCAGAAAAAAGTAGAAGAAAATGGCCTGTGGTCTAGATCTGGCCCACACTCAGTTTTTATGGATAAAGTTTTATTGGAACACAGTCATGTATTCCTTTATGTCTAGAGCTGCCTCATGCTACAAGGCAGAGAGAGTATAAATAACACAAACTCTGAAATATTTGCTTTCTGGCTTTATATAGAAAATGCTTTCTGACCCCTGACCTGGAAGAATGCCACAGGTCTTATTTTTACCTACTCTTCAATGGCCTCTGATTAGCACATAATCTGTGAAACCTGTGAAGTTGGCAGTGAGGGTGGCATGGCAAGGATTACTAAGCCCCAGCCTATGAGCTTCCACTGGGGTGTGCAACAGGAGTCTGCAGGAAGATTTCTCAAAGAAACCCCTGCTGGGGGACCTGCACCATCTCAGGAAGAAAACAGTTTTGTAAAGGAAAAATGTTTTGGGTAGTAGCATCTCCCTGGGATTGGATTGGGTACTAGCATCTCTCTGTCACACATCATGAGTTGAAAACAAGGGATGTTTATTTGAAAATGTGAAAATTGTAATTTGCAGCAGTAGCGACAGGCACATGCAGTGTCAGGCTGTTCTCTCCCCACTGACATTGGCAGGGTTAAAAATAGCCGTTCTGTTTGTCCTTCAGCCCAGTATTGAACCGAAACCTCTGAGCTGTGTTCTCCTTAGCTTCATGCTTAATGAAGCATAATTTGTATTAATAGCAGCTATTAAATCTAGAGTGCTTAATAGGAATTTAGAGTGGAGGCCCCGAGTCACTGAGCTCCTCAAACGTGGTCCCCAGAGAGCCGAGCGCAGGCCTGAATAGTGGCAGTAATGAATCTTGGGTCTAGTAGGGTGAAGCAGCCAGTGGTTGGGCAGGTGGAGAAAGGGGAGGGATAAGAGAGAGGAAGCAGGGCTTGGAATCTCCAGCTGAGCCGGTGAGTTTTCTCAGGTTCTGGGTCCCTTGGTTATGTTAATGGCTTTGTTTCCAGTGTTGGGTGCTGGGGAACAAATGGACTTGGCAAGTTTACAGACGTGCAGTCAGACTTGGGTTCTGCTGTGTGACCTGGCTTTGATCTCTTAACCACTCTGAACCTCATTTTTCTTACCTGAGAAATGGAGACAACCAAACGGAGATAATATAATGGGAGCTGCTATGAAAAATAACAAGGAAAGACACATGGAAATGAAATTCAACGCTGGCACTGCATCTCTCTTTTTCCCCAACCTTCCCTAAAACCAGTTCTATTTTAGGTATAATCTGGAAGGATTTCTGTACAAACTTATTTTGGGAAGCAAAGTAGCTCCATTTTAGACCTGCATTAGCAGACATTCCCCTGACTTGCCCCCACTTCCCTTTAAACACGCCCTGCGTGTGTATTTGCTCTGTGTGGTAAATCCCCTGCTCCAGTGTCTGTCTCCACCCCAAGCCCATGTGATCCTTAAAGGCTAGGAGAAAAAAAATGCATCTTTCTCATCTTTGACTCCTATTTCCTCGGTGTACCATCAATTATGGTTGCTGTCATCACTGTTATTTTATAATTGAGAAAACAGTGTTAAGCACAGGGTCTTATTATCTGTTTTGATACATGTAATGCCAGCTGCTTACTCTTGGGCAAAACACTCAGTCTACCTGGCCCTCCATATTCACATCAACGCCCTTCGTGTTTCGAGTACTTTAGCAGTGGTTGGCCAAGACAGTTTCACAGTCGCAGTGGGGTGGGGAAAGGGTAGATATAATATAGTGTTTGGGTGAGGGGGAAAGAAGAAATATTGGACAGTCCCCAGGTTATGAATAAGATAGGTTCTATAGCTTTGTTCTTAAGTTGAATTTGTGTGTCAGTCAAATCGGTACATTTACCTATTACCTGTGATAGCTGGTAGAGTTAATAACAGAACAACCTCATTGGTCGCTGAGAGCATTAACTATAAAAATGCAGCACTTAGGCAGTGCTTGTGCTGTATAATTATCTTTACTAGAGCAGGAAAAACTGAGGCACCTTCAGGATGTAGCTGGTAGCTTATTCTGATGGTTGCACGTTTGGTATGACTGTCCTTTTCTGCACTGGGCTATCTGGGTCTGGTCCACGCAGTGGAGGCCTGGCTCCATGCATGGCTTCTGCTCAGCACTTGGGTAGGAGGAGACAGCAGCACAACACAGACCTTCAAAGAAATTATCAAGCTGGGCAGCCTGCCTTTGGAAGGGAGACCATTTGTGGCAAGCCATTATTACAACAATGCCTCAGGTCTATTTTAATGTGCCCAAGAGAAAAATGCCTTTAACAATCTACTAGCACTCTGAAGTAGGAGGATTAATAACAACCCTTGTCTTGGACTCAGGCAGCCAGCAGGAGATACACACGGTGAAGACCCGGCCCCATTGAACCTATTCAAGCCTGAGCATCCTTACTGAACATTACTTATTCAAGGAAACAGCTATCGCAGTGGAGGAGAGAGTTCTCTACTGCTTTAGAGAATAGTGAGATGCTTTCAGTTTCACGTACAAACTAATAAGCATGCAGACTGTCCGCAGAGTGGGAGCATGTGACGGGGACACTATTTCAGGTGATTTTTCATTTCTGCAAGGTTAGCTTAACTGCAATGGCCCAATCACAGAGGTGTGGGGCTCTTTGCTGGGCTGTGTACATCAAAAACAAAGTTTTAATGATCTCTTACATAACTGAACATACTTCTCTCATACAATCCAGCAATCATTGTGCTGTGTGGTATTTACCCAAATGAACTGGAGACTTAGGTCCACACAGAAACCCACACGTGAATGTTTATAGCAGATTTATTTATAATTGCCAAAACTTGGAAGCAACTTCTTAGTTGCTCCGGGAGTGAGTGGATAAATAAACTGTAGTGCATGCAGATGATGGAGTATTATTCAGTGCTAAAAATTAATGAGCTGCCACGCCGTGAAAAGACCCAGAGAAATCTTAAATGCGTATCACTAAGTGAAAGCAGCCAATCTGAAAAAGACTCGTGCACACCGATTCTGACTATATAACATCCTAGAAAAGACAAAACTACAGCAACAATAAAAAGGTCAGTGTTTGCGAGAGCTTAGGGGGTTAGACGGGATAAGTAGGCAGAGCATGGGATTTTTAGGGCAGTGAAACTACTCTGTGTGATACTGGGACAGCGGGCACATGCCGCTGTACATTTCTTAAAACCATGGAAGACACAACACCCAGAGGGAACCCTACTGTCAACTGTGGACTCGAGGAGGTAATGACAGGTCAATGTAGGTTCAGGGATGGCAACAAGCGTGCTGCTCTGCGGGGGTGTTGGCAGCTGGGAGGTTGTGTGTGTGTGGTGGAGGGAGTACATGGGACATCTCTGGAACCTTCTCCTCAAGTTTGCTGAGAACCTAAAACATCTCTAAAAATTAAAAGTCCTAAAGAAGAAAATTGTAACAACAAATATACTAAGTTCTCAGGACTTTCGTTGTTCTTTTTTTAAAATCAATTTTATTGGATATGTTTGAAGTTTATAATATGTTAAGGGATACACATGAATGATAAAATGGTTACTGTAGTAAAGAAGATCAATGTTATCACGTCATATAGGTTTTTCTTGGTGACAAGAGCAGCTAAAATCTACTTAACAAAACTCGGGAAGATCAGAGACTAAATTTAGCGCTCATGTTATACATTAGCTCTCTAGACTTATTCATTCTACATGTTACTTTGTGTCCTTTGACCAACAAGGATTCATTTCTTCTTCCTCGTTCTGTGTTAACTGCTGTTTCATTCTCTGTACATTGATTAAAAAGAAATATTCCATGTCTGAGGACATTTGCCGATCAGTGGAGCACGTGCTGTCCTGCAGGTGTGCTGACTTGGCAGAACCCGAGGCAGATCCCCCAGCCCGAGGTAGCCTAGCCCTTGGGACTAGAAGCGACTGCCCATGTATAGAGGAATTAATTGAGGCCTGGAGAGTAGAGTAACTCAGGGAGTCACAGAGGGCAGCAATAAAAACACCACTGGCTCACAAACTCATAGCTTTCCTTCACTAAGCAAGTCCAAAGTGAGAGGCACAGGCCTGACACGAGTCCTCACCCACCTGGGAGTGGATCCAGCTTTTCTATGTCCTTTTGCTGAAAAATTATACAAGATCATGAAGACAGGTAAAAAGTGAGTGTTTATTTAGAATAAGAAAGGAATTGAATCAAATTCCACATTTTTAAAAGCTGACAAACCCAGAAAAAGAATATAGTACTGGTTGACAGACACATATGCGTAATTTTTTTTACTATCGTATTTTCATAGTATATTTTTTGATTATTCATATGACAATGATTTTATAATGTTATTTCCTAAGGAGGGCAGAAAGTTGAATGAAGTCTTTTATGAAGTTCATCATCAAAAATGGCTCTATATTAGTGGCAGTGGAGAGAAGTTTCTTTCATCTTCAGGTGTCATTATGGTAATGTCACGTAAACGTGAGGCTTGCTTGTGAATTCGTATAAAACGTCTCTCTGGTTTTATCTTCATTCCTTCCCTTCTGTTCTCTTGTTCCTTGTTTGAAGTGTTTTGATTCTCATAATCTTTTTTTATATCCCTTTTGTTATCTTATTATTTATGTAATTTTGGTTACCAGGATTTCTTCCTCATCTTCTGAGCTATCATCAGCTTTTGGGTCTATGTCAGTGGTTCTCAATCTGTGGGTTGCAACTCCTTTGTAACAATGAAAATACATGGTGGCATTAGGAAGGTTGAGAACCCCTGGTCTATGTGATATAAGAGGTTCTGACATTTTAAAGCCTCTGCTAGTCTCTTTCTGGCTGATATTTTTGGTTTCCACAAGCATGCTTTCATTTTGTCATATTGGGGGTTTTGGAGTGATTATTAATTCTAAAAATAAAATACAAAATTGACCTGAAGTTAAGGAATACATCCCCCCAAATTCAAATACATTTTAAAATGCCAGTACTTTGTGAAAGCAACTTGCTTTTTAACGGTGTGATTGTGAAATCAGCTTACTTTTGTATTACATACCTTGGCGATGTAGGAGGTTTTCTAGGCTGGTTTCTTCATGTCCTTGTCTGCATCAGTGGTAACTTTGTCTGTAGTTTTATCTGAATCTTTCAGATTTGGGGAAGACAAATTGTGTCATATAAACTAAGCTATGCCCTGACAAAGATATTTACAATCTGCTACTTCCCACATAAATGCCTTCTGTTGTTTTCAGTATTGCTACAGGTTCGTGCCCTGTAGTGTAAGAATAGGTTACAATTTATTTTGTGGCATTCCTAGAAAAAAGGATTTTAAGATGTATGCCAAATTTATAATTGTAAACACAACATTATTAAATGGATTTCTGAAAAAACATTTTATCTAGGTGTGGATGAGCACTAAGGCCTTTGCTTATAATTTTATTCTGATGATTGTAAGAATATTATACAGACTCAAATCTTATTTTTGACAAGTTGTATGATCACAAAACCACATTGCTGATGACCGTGATCTCACTTCATGAGAACATTGTTGGGACCCCTGTAAGAACCTTGGGAAGGAGCTAGGTAAGTGAGGAGCCTGGAGCTTGAGCATTCTCAGCTTTGTGGGAAATCTACGCTGTCCCTGCACATAGTGAGCTATAGGGTTGGGCGGGAAGAAGAGAGAGAGGATAGTAGACGATCAGGAAACGGCAGGATGATACAACCGTACCATGCTAGAGAGAAGCACGGGGAAATGAAGCATCAGTGCAGAGGGACTTAGGTCAGCCTGGAGGGCTGGGAAGGCAACCTTAGGGAGGTGGTGCCCAAGGTGAAACTTGAATGATGACTGGCACTTAGCTAGATGAACTGTTTAAGAAAGGCCTTTCAGATGCAAGGCACAGCATGAATAAGGGCCTAGAGATGCACACAGAGTGTAGGAGTGCACAAGAAATTCAATATAACTGGAACATGATTCCAGGGAGAGGAATGGACAGAATAAAGGCTCTATAAAAATGGGCATAAGATCACAGGGGGTCTGGGGTACCATGGAAGAGGACTCCACTCTGAGTGATGAGGAAGCATGCAGATGAGACTGGTGTTTAAAAAGCTGATAGAGGCTCGGCGCCTGTGGCTCAATTGGCTAAGGCGCCAGCCACGTACACCTAAGGTGGCAGGTTCAAATCCCCAGCCCGGGCCCGCCAAACAACAATGATGGCTACAACCAAAAAATGGCCGGGCGTTGTGGTGGGCACCTGTGGTCCCAGCTACTTGGGAGGCGGAGGCAGGAGACTCGCTTAAGCCCAGGAGTTGGAGGTTGCTATGAGCTGTGATGCCATGGCACTCTACCCAGGGGGATAGCTTGAGGCTCC
>CAUYQV010131470.1:0-36409 GCA_963574575.1 Galagoides demidoff
GTCCCAGCTACTTGGGAGGCGGAGGCAGGAGACTCGCTTGAGCCCAGGAGTTGGAGGTTGCTATGAGCTGTGATGCCATGGCACTCTACCCAGGGGGATAGCTTGAGGCTCCATCTCAAAAAAAAAAAAAAAAAAAAAAAAATAAGACCAGACCTAAAAGAATTCAGACTAAAAAGAAATATAAGGGCTGGGTGCGGTGGCTCATACCTGTAATTCTAGCACTCTGGGAGACTGAGGCAGGTAGATTGTCTCAGTTCACAGACCAACCTGAACAAGAGTGAGACCCCCCATCTCTAAAAATAGCCGGGCATTGTGGTGGGTGCCTGTAGTCTTAGCTACTTGGGAGGCTGAGACAAGAGAAACACTTGAGCCCAAGAGTTTGAGGTTGCTGTGAGCTATGACGCCACAGCAGTCTACTAAGGGTGACAAGGTGCCTGTGGTTCAGTGTGTAGGGCGCTAGCCCCATATACTGAAGGTGGTGGGTTTGAACCCAGCCCCGGCCAAACTGCAACAAAAAAACAGCTGGCCATTGTGGCAGGTGCCTATAGTCCCAGCTACTTGGGAGGCTGAGGCAAGAGAATCACCTAAGCCTAAGAGCTGGAGGTTGCTATGAGTTGTGATGCCATGGTACTCTACTGAAGGTGACAAAGTGAGACTCTGTCTCTAAAAATAAATAAAAATAAAAAATATAAATTTGATTAACTAAAAATGTAACTTTGAACACTAGTATTGTAACCTTATAGACTTCCTGATAGTCATCGACAACTGAATCATCTGGATGAAACTACATCCAGATGAAGTTGAAAAGGTAGTCTATTGAAAATTTTTTACTGCTAAGTATTTTGAAATTTTTTTTCTTTTCTTTTGGAGACAGTCTCATTCTGTCGTTGACGCTGGAGTGTAGTCGCCTAATCATAGTTCCCTATAACTTAGAAGTACTGGTTCAAGGGATCCTCCTGCCTCAGCTTCCTAAGTAGCTAAGACTAAAGGGCACATCACCACCCTTTGCTAATGACCACACTTTGCTAATGTTTAAAAATTTTTTGTAGGGACTGGGTTTCCCTGTTTTGTCCAGGCTGGTCTCAAACTCTAGACCCAAAGTGATCCTCTCACCGTAGGCTCTCAGAGTACTTGGATTATAGGTTTGAGCTACCATACCTAGCCTACACAATATTTTTTGAATCCCTACTAAGAGCAGTGATGAAACTGACAATTTTTTGTACTTCTTCCCTCTGTGTTCCAACTTTATTATTTTTCTTAGTTTTGGCCCTATGCCTGTAAGTATACTTGTATTTCTTTTTTTGAGACAGATTCTCACTTTATTGCCCTTGGTAGAATGCTGTGGTGTCACAGCTCACAGCAACCTCCAAATCCTGCACTTAGGCTTGCCTCCTCTTGCCTCAGCTTCCCGAGTAGCTGGGACTATACAGGTGCCCACCACAACACCCTTTTTTTGTTGCAGTTTGGCTGGGGCTGGGTTTGAACTCACTCGCCTTGGTATATGGGGCCGGTGCCTTACTCACTGAGCCACAGGCGCTGCCTAGTATACTTGTATTTCATTTATCATCTTTAACTTGACTTCTGGATATAAGAGATGAGGTTATCAGCATGTCTAAGTTACTTCCCATTTTCTCTTTACCTTCCCATCTACACTCCAGTTTGTAACATTTGTTTTCATTGTAGTCCTACAGTTAAACAGATTATAGGCACATTACCTGTGCTTTTGTTAAAGTTTTTCTTTTTGTCCCTTGAATGGCATGAGTTCAGAAATGTTTCTGTTTCATCTTTGCATTTGTTTAATAATTTAGATATAAAATTTGGAGTTACATTTTCCTTCCTTAAGAATATTATACTGATAGGTGTTTGTTTTCTTTTAGTATTAAATGTTGCTGTGCACATCTCGGGCTATCCTGATGGTTTTTTACTTATATATATGTTCCTTTTTTTGATATTTGCTTGGTGCTCAGGTAGTTTTTTATTTTTAATCTTTTTTTTTTTTTTTTTTTGAGAGACAGTCTCACTTTGTCGTCCTCAGTAGAGTGCTGTGGCATCACAGCTCACAGTAACCTCCAGCTCTTGGGCTTAGGCAATTCTCTTGCCTCAGCCTCCTGAGTAGCTGGGACTGCAGGCGCCTGCCACAATGCCCAGCTATCTTTTGTTTCGTTTTGTTTTGTTGCAGTTTTGCTGGGGCTGGTTTCGAACCCGCCACCCTCAGTATATGAGGCCAGCACCCTACTCACTGAGCCACAGGTGCCACCGTTTATTTTTAATTTTTTAGGCCTAATTAAAGTTTACTAGATTATATCTCGTTATTGATAACTCTGTGTTAGGACATATCAGGCCACTTATATTTCTGGAAACTCTTCTTGAATTATTTGAGAAAAATTTTTCTTTTTTGTTTTATTATTTTAAATCTCTTCTTTTGAATACCAGTTATACATACGTAGGATCTGTTTTGACTGTCTTTCATACTTAACATTTTCCTTATAATCCTTTTTTCATTTTACTCATTCCATTTTATTTGCTTTGCTCTTTGTCCACATACTTGTAGTATGTTTTCAGTACTGTCTTTTTTCTATGTGCTGCTTTCTATTTGATCTGCAATGGTTATTTGTTAATTGATAATTCTTTGATGTGTGATATGTTTTGTGGTTTTCTTTTTTTTTTTTTTAGACAGAGTCTCACTCTGTTACCCCAGGTTGCAGTGTTGTTGTATCAGCATAGCTCACAGCAACCTCAAACTTTGGAGCTCAAGCAATCTTCCTGCCTCAGCCTTCCAAGTAGCTGGGACTGTGAGGGCCCACCACAATGCCTAGCTAATTTTTCTGTCTTTAGTAGTGAAGAGTCTGATCTCAAACAGCTGAGCTCAAGGGATCCTTCCAACTCAGCCTCCCAGAGTGCTGGGATTACATGGGTGAGACACCACACCTGCCTATGATTATATTTTAAAGAGCCCTTATCTTGAAGAGATACATTCTGATATATTTACAGAAGAAATAACCTAATGCCTGAGATCAGCTTCAAAATAACCAAGATGAGGCAGGTTGGGTTGTGGCTATTTGGTAGTCAGAGCTGCGCACTGGGTACGTGGTAGTTAGTTCTAATAGCCTGTGATCTGTTATGTTCAAAATTCTTACTAATTCACTAAAAGTGAAAGGAACTTAGAAAAGTCTGAGTTCCACTCCCACCCACTTCTACCCTGGGTTAACCGCAGAAGTTAGAGGGCACTCATGAGCTGGTCATGGTGGCTCATGCCTGTAATCCTAGCACTCTGGGAGGCCAAGGCAGGTGGATTGCCTGAATTCAGGTGTTGCAAGACCAGCCTGAGCAAGTGCAAGATCCTATCTTTACTAAAAAACTAGTTGTGGGTGCTTTTAGTCCCTACTACTCAGGAGGCTGAGGCAAGAAGATGTATTGAGTCAAAGAATTTGAGGTTGCTATGAGCTATGACACCATTGCACTCTACCCAAAGAGACAGAGAGAGACTGTTAAAAAAAAAAATAAAGGGCACTCATATCCAAGTCCTTCTTGCTTTTCCAGCTGTCTGCAGAAACATTGCCAAGTGAGTCCTGAGATGGGGGAAATGCTTTAATGGGGGTCCTATGGGCAGCATTGTGTTCCTCAGTATCTCGGCGACTTGGCAGTCCTTGAGCATGTGGGGAAGCATGTCCTGGACACTGCTTGGCATGCTCAGGTGCCGGATCTAGCTGTGCTTGTGCTTGCATTTGATGTTGCTGGGTTGGTGTTTTTCTTCCTGCTGTGCGGCACAGAGACCTGGGATCCCTGGGAGCCTTTGGGCTGGAGCAGCCTGCTTTGGAGCAGCATTGCAGACCTACCTACAGGGCCTAAGAGGCATCTAGCCAAGTAGCTATGTTCAGCTGCCATCCTGGCCACCAGCCATTCCAGTGGGGTTTTCTTTCTTTCTTTCACATTTTTTTTTTTTTGAGACGGAGCCTCAAGCTATCCCCCTGGGTAGAGTGCCATGGCATTACAGCTCACAGCAACCTCCAACTCCTGGGCTCAAGCGAGTCTCCTGCCTCAGCCTCCCAGGTAGCTGGGACCACAGGCGCCCGCCACAACGCCTGGCCATTTTTTGGCTGCAGCCATCATTGTTGTTTGGTGGGCTGGGGCTGGGGATTTGAACCCGCCACCTTAGGTGTACGTGGCTGGCGCCTTAGCCGATTGAACCACAGGCGCCAAGCCTCTTTCACATTTTTTTGACTCTACAAATTCTTCCTCCTGGCTTGCTTCATCTTTTTTTTCTGCCTTTGTATCATTGCTTGGAGCTCTTCTTTCACAAAGGTATTTCCTATTACATTTTTTTGATGTCATATTGTGTTTGATCACAGTTTTTAACTGCTCTGTGGCAGTTTTTGGCTGATTTTTTTGGTCTGTTATTGTTTTTTTTAATTTGTGCTTCCTCTTTTTTGCTTTTATTACTTTCACATAAATCCTGTGCTGAGAACTTTTGATGATTTCTCATCATTGAATGAGTAGGTTCCTCTTGTCCTGCTATTTATGACGTACTTGTGGTGGGAGAAGTTAGGACCATGTTCCATGTTAGAAGAAAATCTTCCTGGTCTGACCAAGAGTTGTGGGTGGAATTGTTCTTCATTTTTTATAGCTGTGTTAAGGTATAATTTCCATTGAATGAATTCCTTTTTTTTTTTTTTTATTGACAAGCGTCTCAGTCTGTTGCCCAGGCTAGAGTGCCATTGTATCAGCCTACCTTACAGCAACCTCAAAACTCCTGGGTTCAAGTGATCCTCCTACCTCAGCCTCCTGAGTAGTTAGGGCTATAGGCTCTTACCACAACAATACCTGCTGATGTTTTCTACTTTTAGTAGAGGTGGAGGTCTCTTGCTCAAGGTAGTCTTGAACTCCTCCTGCCTCAGCCTCTCCAAGTACTAGGATTAAAGTTGTGAGCCATATCCCGGCCTATTTTAAAAGCTTTAATCTAGTAGAATGTATTTCTGTTGGTTTTTTCTTTTAGAAGTTTCTAAAGAAAGGGGCTGTACCAGTGTTATTTTAGCATCTTAAATCTTACCAGTTTTCTGGAAGCATTTTGTAGGAAAGGACCTCTATTTGTAAATAGAATTGAATCTGCTAATCCTGAAGTTTAACACTACTTCATCAGGTTTTAAATAGTAGCAAAGCCTTCATTCCCCTGTATTTTCAAGTCTCAGTTCCATTAGCTAGTAGTGATTTCTTTCTACCTTAATCCTTAGGAACATAACACTGTCTTTACCAGCACTGTGCAGTAGAACTTTATAATGGGAATGTTCTGTGTCTGTGCATCCACCATGGTAGCCACCAGCTGTTAGTGGGTAGAGTGCAGCTAAAATCACTAAGAAAATGAATGTTTAATTTTATTTAAAATATTTACATGTTAGGACAGTGCCTATGGCTCAAAGGAATAGGGTGCTGGCCCCATATACTGGAGGTGGTAGGTTCAAACCCATCCCTGGTCAAAAAAAAAAACAAAACTGCAAAAAAATAAAGATAATGAAGTTAAAAAAAAATTTACATTTTAAGAGCTACCTGTTGGTAGTGGTTGTAATCTTGGACAATAAGGCTCTATACCTCCCATTTTAAAACATGTAATCACATATTTTTATTTTTTTATTATTTTATTTTATTTTTGAGATAGAGTTTCACTCTGTTGCCTTAGCTAGAGTGATATAGCATTATAGCTCATAGCAACCTCAAACTCTTGGGCCTAAGTGATTCTTTTGTTTCAGCCTCCTAAGTAGCTAGGACTACAGGCGCCCACCACAATGCCTGGCTATTTTTTTGTTGTAGTTGCCATTGTTGTTTGGCAGACCCTGGCCAGGTTTGAACCTGTCAGTCCTGGTGTATGTGGATGGCGCCCTAGCTGCTGAGCTACAGGCACCAAGCTTAATCATATACTTTTCAGTGACAGCAGTGGTTAGGCAGATACAGTCCTTTTTAGCATGTACTTACCTTCTGGGAGGAGCTCTGATGGTGGATAATACATAAACCTAGTAACCCAAGCAGTGCCTAGGGCTCAGTGAGTAGGGTGCTGGCCCCATATACCGAGAGTAGCGGGTTTGAACCCAACCCTGGCCAAACTGCAATTTAAAAAAAAAAAAAAGCCAGGGGTTGTGGCGGGCACCTGTAGTCCCAACGACTCGGGAGGCTGAGGCAAGAAAATCACCTAAGCCCAAGAGCTGGAGGTTGCTGTGAGCTGTGATGCTGTGGCACTCTACCGAGGGTGACAAAATGAAACTCTGTCTCTAAAAAAAAAAAAAAAAAAAAACAACGTAGTAACCCCAGATATTGCTAAGGACTGCAATAGAAAAAAAAAAAAAGGAAGAGAATGACTTGGGAGGACTACATTAAGTGGAAGAGGCCTTTCAGAGATGAGAGTCTTTTAAATTGCGATTAAGTAATGAGAAAGGATCAGCGGTGCAAAGAGACCAAGTAGAGGGAGCGGGTATTCCTGAAATGATGAGAGAGAGGAGTCAGATCACAGGAGGCTCTTGAAGGTATCAGGTTTTCTACGTGCAGTGGGAAGCTGTTGAAGGATTTCATGCGAGGGAAGGGCATTGATGGGTTTATTATTTTTTATTTTATTGTTGCGGATTCATTGTGGGTACAAGAAACCAGGTTACACTGATTGCATTTGTTAGGTAAAGTCCCTCTTACAATCATGTCTTGCCCCCCAAAGGTGTGGCACATCCCAAGACTCCACCTCCCTCCCCATCTCCCCTCTCTCTGTTTGTTCTTTCCCCACCACTCCCTCCTTCTTTCTCAGTCTGCTCTCCCCTTCTGCCACCTCTATGGATTTACTTTAAAAAAAAAAAAAAAAGATGACTTGACACTATTTAGAAATTTGATAAATATATTTTTAACTTCCTTTTTTTTTTTGAGAGTCTTACTATGTTGCCCTTAGTAGAGTGCTGTGGCGTCATAGCAACCTCAAACTCTTGGGCTTAAGCGATTCTCTTGCTTCAGCCTCCATGTAGCTGGGACTACAGGTGTCTGCCACAATACCTGACTATTTTTTTGTTGTTGTTGTCATTGTTGTTTAGCAGGCCTGGGCTGGGCTCAAACCTGCCAGCCTCAATGTATGTGGCACCGAGCCATTTTTTAACTTCTTAAGGTTCTTTTTTCTTTTAAAAATTTGTTTTTTTAAAATAATATGCATACATAGTGCAAAATTTAAAAGATCCAAAAGGAAGTTATTCAGTTAGAGTACTCTCTGTCTTTCATCTACTGCTTTTGCTCCTAGGAGGTAGCCTCTTACTGAATAAATTATAAGTTTAATAGTTTCTTGTTGCTTAAATTTTAACCTTGAAACCTTACTTCTAATCTACCATTCTGTCTTGTATTTTTCTGTATTATTCTTTAGTGGCTTAATGTTACATATCTTAATTTAAGAAGATTTGAATTTTTTTTTTCTTTTTGAGACAGAATCTCACTATGTCACTCTTGGTAGAGTGCTATGGTGTCCCAGCTCACGGCAACCTCAAACTTTTGGGCTTACTTGATTCTCTGCTTCAGCCTCCCAAGTAGCTGGGACTACAGGCACCTGCCACAATGCCTGTTTTTTTTTTGTTGTTGTTGTTGCAGTTGTCATTGTTGTTTAGCTGTCCCAGGCCGGGTTCTGGTGTATGTGGCCAGCACCCTACCCACTGAACTTTGGGCACCACCTGAGATTTGAATTTTGTTAGTTGCAGGTATTATATTACTTATTCTTTTGTTTTTAACATAATGATCAGTGTACAGCTGAACTGCTGCATCTGTGGATTCAACCAACCAGGGATCAAAAATACAGTCTGACAGTCGCTGAATCTGTACTGAACATGTACAGACTTTTTTCTTTGTTGTTATTCCCTAAATATACATTATAACAATTATTTCCATAGCATTTACATTTGATTAGATATTTTATTTTATTTTTGAGACAGTCTCCCTAAGTTGCATTTGGTAGTGTGCCACGGCATCACAGCCCACAGCAACCTCAAACTCTTGGGCTTAAGCAATTCTCTTGCCTCAGCCTCCCTAGTAGCTGGCACTACAGACAACCACCACAATACCTGGCTGTTTTTTGGTTGCAGTTGTCATTGTTGTTTAGGTGGCCTGGGCCAGGCTTGAACCTGCATCCTTGATGTATGTGGCAGGCACTCTGCTCACTGAGCTACAGGTGCTGAGCCTTATTAGGTATTTTAAATAATCTAGAGATGATTAAAAGTATATTGGAGGGAATTATAATGGAAATGTTCTGTGTCTGTGCATCCACCATGGTAGCCACCAGCTGTTAGTGGGTAGAGGTTGTAGTCAAATACTACACCATTTTATGTAGAGACTTTTGAGCAACCTTGCGTTTTGGTGACCTGGAATTAATCCCAAAGGATAATGACTGTGTAAGATCAAAGAAGGGTTTTATTTGTTTAATTAAAATGGTGAGAAGTGAATGGATTTCATTCTGTCCATTATAGGAAGAAGTTCTAAAGGATTTTGAAGACTTGGCTAGAAAACTCCCATGGTCAGAGCCTTTGAAAGTATGGAAAGTTAACACCACTTTTAAGAAAAAAAAAACAAAGCGCAAAAAGATAAATCAAAATTCAAGTAAAGGGAAGATTGATAATGGAAAAGAAGACAAAACAGATGAGGCCGATGTTAAACAAGAGTTGCCTGGCAATGCTTTAGATTCACATATCTTAGATTATTATGAAAATCCAGCCATCAAAGAGGAGATATCAACATTAGTAGGTGATGATTTGGCATCTTGCAAAGATGAGACTGATGAGAGTGCAAAACAAGAAACTGAGCCTCAAGTGCTAAAATTTAGAGTCACATGCAACAGGGCAGGAGAGAAACACTGCTTTACCTCCAATGAGGCTGCAAGAGATTTTGGAGGTGCTATTCAAGATTATTTTCAGTGGAAGGCTGACATGACCAACTTTGATGTGGAGGTATGTACCTCTGTGATTATCACGATTCAAGAAGGCTGTCATAGATTTATTTCCAGACTAACCCAGTCTTATGGACAATTAAACTGAGGCAATAGAGCTGGTAGGATATGATTAAGAGGTACATAGGCTATGGAGATATAGCTCTAGAGGCAAATTTTGACTCCACAGCTGTATAACTTTACCTAAGATAAGTCTTTCTAAGCCTCTGTTTGCAATGGAGCCAATAGTGGCATATAACTTTAAGGTTGTTCTGAAGGTTAAATGAGGTAACTAATACATTTATCTGGCATGTATTAATACTAAGTAATCAATAGATGGGAACTATCAAGATTTTCTTATTTATTTATTTATCTTTTTGAGACTGAGTCTGTCTCTGTCACTCTAGGTAGAGAGCAGTGGTGTCATTGTAGCTCACAGCAACCTCAAACTCCTGCATTTAAACAATTTTTTTGCCTCAGCCTCCCATGTAGTGGGGACTGCAGATACCTGCCACTATGCCCAGCTAGTTTTTTCTATTTTTGGTGGAGACAGGGTCTCACTCTTGCTTAGGATGGTCTTTGACTCAGGCAATCCACCTGCCTCAGCTTCCCACAGTTGTAGGATTACAGGCGTGAACCACTATGCCCAGGCAAGATTTTATTTCTAATCTAGTACTTTTTTTTTACTACATTATGTGGACATTCAAATTATAAAATTGAGGCAGAATTAAAACAATACTTTGTTTTGGTGTGTCTTGGTTGCAGAGTTTTGCTATTAAAAAACCATGAAGTTCCTTTTTTTTTTTCCTTGAGACAGAGTCTCATTCTATTGCCCTCGGTAGAGTGCAGTGGTGTCACAGCTCATAGCAACCTCCAGCTCTTGGGTTTAGGCGATTCTCTTGCCTCAGCCTCCTGAGTAGCTGGGACTACCGGCACCCACCACAATGCCCGGCTGTTTTTTTGTTTGGCCAGGGCTGGGTTCGAACCTGCCACCCTTGGTATATGGGCCGGTGCCCTACTCACTAAGCCACAGACACTGCCTGCCCTAAATTTAAATTCTTTGTACTTATTAAAGCCTCAAAAAGTCTTATTAATAAATTGCAGTTTGGACAATTCTTTTTTTTTGAGACGGAGCCTCAAGCTATCCCCCTGGGTAGAGTGCCATGGCATCACAGCTCATAGCAACCTCCAACTCCTGGGCTCAAGTGAGTCTCCTGCCTCTGCCTCCCAAGTAGCTGGGACCACAGGCACCTGCCATAATGCCCGGCCATTTTTTGGTTGCAGCCATCATTGTTGTTTGGTGGGCCCGGGCTGGGGATTCGAACCCGCCACCTTAGGTGTATGTGGCTGGCGCCTTAGCTAATTGAGCCACAGGCGCTGAGCCTAGAGCCCTTTCATGTAGAAACTGTTTTCCTCATTTTATAGACAAGACCCCTAAAATTTAAAGAAGGTGAGTGATTTGTCCAAATGTGAGAAATAAGAATTTGAACTCAATGCTCTTTAATAATACAATCCAAATCCTTAGTATTTCATACTATTATTAATGTTGCTATTTCATACTATTATTGAAAGCCACACTTTCAAATTATTCTGTACAATTACAGAATAATTATTTCCTTTTGGTATCTATTCTGCTTTGTACAGAGGACTTTGCAGCTCCTCCCATGCAGAGATAAAGGATTTCCCCACACCTTGAATCTGAGCTGTCCTTGCCACTTGCTTTAATCAAAGAAGAAATGTTAGCCTCATGTGAAGCTTGGGCTGCAGGTGGCTCTGCAGCTTTCTTTCACTCTTTTGGAATCCTGCAACCACCATGTAACTTGGCCTTGGATAGCCTGCAAGATGACAAGGGACATGTGACTCAGTTACCTTTATCATAGTAGCCAGTCAACCAGTAGCCTATCAATCTGTGTGAGGACCTCAGATGCACGCCTGAGCCCAGCTAAGGTCAGCTTAGATTAGCAGAAACTCCTAGCTGACCTGTAGCTATCTCAGCAATAAACCTCATCTATGGTTTTTCTTTTAATTTACTAGTTTTGGGGTTAGATTGTTAAGTAGCAATGGAGAACATTTTCTACAGAACCTTCTTTTAATTTTTTTTTCTGCTAATTGGTGTACACACCTTTACTTGTAGGATAACATTCAAAATCACAGCAAAGCATTGCTTCAGGAACATTCCAACAGTTCTATAACTATTACTGGTTGAACTATATGGCATATTATAAATCAGAAGACCAATTGCTGTGCCGGGCCTGTCACATATGAGCTATACAATTTTCAGCCAATTATGTATTCTTTGTAGACCTCAATTTCCTTTCTTTCTTTCTTTTTTTTTTTTTTTGCAGTTTTTGAGCAGGGATGGGCTTGAACCGAATACCCCTGGTATATGGGGCTGGCACCCTACTCCTTGAGCCACAGGCGCTGCTCCTAGAGCTCAATTTCTTTATCTAAAAAGTAAAGTTGTACTGAGCAATCCTCAAAGTTTTGGTCTCAGAACCCCTTTAAACTGAAAAATTATTGAGGAATAGGAAAAGCTTTTGCTTTTGTAGGTTATGGCTGTTGATATTTACCATGTTAGAAATTAAAAATACATATGTTTAGAAATAGTTCATTAATTAATTGAAAACAATAATGGTCCTATTGCATATTAATATAAATAACATTTTTATGAGGAATAATGACTATATTTTCCAAACTCCCCCAAATTGAGAAGAGTGTATTGTTTTATATTTCTGTAAATCTCTTTATTGGTAATAACTTAACAGAAGATAGCTGGATTCTCTCATTTGCTTCTGAATTCAGTTGTAATAACCTATTTCATATATGCTCTGGAAAATATGACTGGATATTGTGGAAAAACACCAGTGAAAGAAACAAGTAAAATCCTAACTTAGAGGTAATTAGATTGGTGATTTCAAAACAACAAATACCAAAAGCAAGCTCATCATTTTCAAGATTGTGATGTGGTCGTGTGAGGTGTTGCTGGCTTCCTGAACTGCAGCTTTAATATTGGCATTTTGAATATTTACAACCCAGCTTGTCAAAGAAAAGTTGCTCAAATGTCTAAATATAATTAAGTCAATATCTTTGATTTGGATATGTCCAATGGAAATAGTGTCTTTGTGCAAACCCTATCAATCTAAATCAATGTTTTTACTGTAATTTTTTTATATAAAACTTAGCTATTTCGGGGGCCCGGCATGGTGGGCAAATCTTAGCACTTTGGGAGGTTGAGGGCATGATTGCTGGAGCCTAGGAGTTTGAGAGCAGCATGAGCAACGCTGTAAGGTACCAACTGTAAAATGAAAAGACTAGCCAGATGTAGCAGTGTAGCCCTGTGGTCCCAGCTATGCTGGAGGCCAGCGCAGGAGGATCTAGTGAGCTCAGGAATTTAAAGTTACAGTGAGCTCTGATGACACCATTGTAATTTAGCCTGATAGCCTGGGGGACAAAGCAAAACTCGGTTTATTAAAAAACAAACAAACAAGAATAAAGACCTTGGATATTTTTCAATATTAAACATTAAAACAAACTAACTGCAAAGATTTAATAGAGCAAAATCAAAAGCCCAGAATACCAAGATTTCTTTCTTTAGTCCCTAAGGATTGCGCAATTGCAGTTAATAGTGCAATTTTCAGACGGAGCAAAACTCAATTGATTTCCAAATTCCAGAAGCAGTTTTCTCCAAACCACATTATCTTTATAGAAGTATGGTCTTACATTCAAATGGTTTCTAAGATGAGCGGGAGAGATGAAGGACTATTACCAACATAGCAAATTGGAATTTAAACCAGTATCTTGGATTTAAAGAATGATTTAACTTTGCATGTCCTCAAATTTTATTGGGCCAACAAATCGCCTCCAGGACCTGTGAAATACGCTTGTTCCTGGGCCCTACACTCAGAGAATCTAATGGAGTAGGCCTAAGGTTGGACCTATGTGGCCAATTTAGTAAGTGTAACAGCTTATTCTGACACATGGGTCACATTTCCAGAGAGAGAGAGAAAATCTGCTGTAGAGTTTGAAAGATTCCTTACAAATTTCAAGAATGTTCTAGTACATAAATGTGTTTAAATTTCAAGAGACAATATCCTGGGCCTAGGAGAGTGTATAATTTTCTTATCTATCTATCAATCGATATCTATTATAGGCACGTCCAACCCATTGCCCGTGGGCCAGATGCAGACCAGTGATGCCTAGTAAGGTGGCTTAGTACAAAATTGTAAACTTACTTAAAATATCTAGAGATTTGTTTTGTGATGTTTTGGTGGAACTTGATTGCATGGTTCTCCAATGCAAACTCTGCAGCTGACAGTATCATGCTGCCATGTCACATAAAATAAACCTACGCTTGATCCTGACATGTATCAGCGTGTGTGGCTTCAGTTTTACCGCAGTGTGGAGATTCTAGTGTTACCCTCCATGCGCAGTTGAATCGACATCATCAAACAATACATAGCTGGTGATGACTTAGTGAGGGAGCAGTTATCAAGAACATTTCAATCCACTATTGCAAGATTATGCACTTCCATGTATTTAGAAGTCAGGGAAACGTTCTTATTTGATTAATAAGGTCACTTCTACAGCTCTGGGGTGCCTCACATCTCGATATCGCACCTTACACTCAACTCTGCCCTGCCCTGCATCAGCAGCTTAGCTATGGAAGGGCCCAAACCTTGCTTTCTATTTTATTGTCAATTAATATTCATTAAAAAAAGTAACTATAGTACCTTATCTCTTACTATTTTTTAAATCTCAGCATGGCTTCTACATACCTCAAAAGGAAAGAGAATCCAAAAAGAGAAAAATTATGGAAGAAGGAAGATTGTCAATAAAAAGTGGATAGAGGGCTTGGTGCCCATAGCACAGTGGTTACGGTGCCAGTCACATACACCAAGGGTGGCGAGTTCGAACCTGGCCCGGGCTGGCTAAACAACAATGACAACTGCAACAAAAGATAGCCAGGCATTGTGGCAGGAGCCTGCAGTCCCAACTACTTGGGAGGCTGAGACAAGAGAATCGCTTAAGCCCAAGAGTTTGAGGTTGTCGTGAGGTGTGAATGCCACGCTGCACTCTAGTCTGTCTCAAAAAAAAAAAAAAATGAATAGATGATTACTTTTTGTCAAGGCAAATAGAAAGGTACTTTACTAAATTCATTGGAAATATCTAAACATTTTCAAAGAAGATGATTTCAAAATGCCTTATATGCAAAAACATGCTGCAAATTTGAGGTATATGAAGGGCTGTGTCTCAAGGACAAAATAGCAGAACTGGAGGAAAAGATTGTCTTCTGAAAAAAATTTTTTTTGAGACAGAGTTACTCTGTCACTCTGGATAGAGTGCTGTGGCATCATCATAGCTCACAGCAACCTCAACTCTTGGGCTCAGGTGATTCTCTTGCCTTAGTCTCCCGAGTAGCTGGGACTATTCTACTGGTGCCTGCCACATTCCCCAGGTAGGTTTTTTTTTTTTTTTTTTTTTTTTAAGTCCTGCTAGGGTCTCACTCTTATTCAGGTCAGCCTTGAACTCCTGAACTCAGGCAATCCATCCACCTCAGCCCGGAGGAGTGCTAGGAAGACAGGTGTGGGCGACCGCACCCAGCTGTAAATTATTTTTTAAAAGTTACAACTCAGACAGATTCCATTGTGAAAGCTAGTTATGTGGTAGCATATTTAATAGCAAAAGAATCAGAATCATTTACTGATGGTGAGTTCACAAAGCAATGTATGGAAGGCCCAGCAGATATAATTTGCCCTGAAGAAAAGGGGATGTTTCTAAAATCAGTCTCAGCAGATTATCGCCAGGGGAACTGAAGAAACTGGAAAATCTATGGAAAGGGGTTTGGAAATTAAGCTTCTAATTTTAAATTTTATGCTTTGGCAAAAGATGACAACACTGCAAGAGGTGACAAGAGATGACAAGACACAAACATGGGGCAACTTGCCATTTTTATAGAGGTATTGATAACAAGTATCATGTCACTGAAGAAATGGCTTCTTTAATGCCTTTAAAAGGCACAACTGAATCAAGAAATGTATATGAAGCAGTAAAAAATATGTTAAAGCATTTTTCTTTGTCCATTGTCTGTATCTGGTATTGTTACAGATAGTGTCCCAGTGATGACAGGGAAACAAAAGAAACTTGTAAAATTAGTAGAAGATGATGCAGTTGCCACTCCAAACTCATGTTTGAAGTATCATTGCATAGTCTATCAAGAAAATGTATGTGTGAAAACTTTAAAATGGAATGCAAATCATCACGACTGTGAATTTCATAAAGGCCAAGGGATTGACTCATTGCCAAGTCCAGGAATTCCTTAAAAGTATTGATACTGACTGTGTGACATCATTCACTTTTCAGAGGTAAGATGGCTCAATCAAGGCCAAATTTTGCAAAGATTGATTGTGACATGTTATTGAATGTGGATGGTATCAAAAACCAAATGTGTGCCAGAATTTGATGAGGAAAATTGGTTTACAGATTTAGCATTTTTAGGGGATTTAACCACTCATTTAAATGAGCTAACCATGTGAAAACTAACTTGTCCATACAATATTTCAAATCATTATAGTGTTCCAAATGAAAATGAAATTATGGCACGCACAAATTAAGGCAAACAACTTTATACATTTTGAAACATTGGCTAAACACAATCCTATGAACAGCAAAAAATATGCAGCCTTGCTTTTTGATTTGATACCAGAATTTGAAAACAGATTTCAAGATCTCTGAGAAAATAATCAATCAATCACTTAATCAATATTTTGCTACATTTGGTGTATTTGCAATTCCATTTTCTGTCAACATAAATAAGTTACTTGCCAACTTTCAAACGGAATGCATAGAGCTGCAATCTGACATTCAACTTAAAGAAAAATTTGATCATTTTTCTTTACTGGACCTTTTTAGGTTCCATCTTTCCAGAGACAAACATCCTTTACTTCACAATCATGCCTTATTCATGTCATCACTTTTTAGCAGCACCTACATTTTCGAGCAGCTATTTTCAAGAATGAAACACATTGAGAGTAAAATTGGAATCAAAATATCTGATGAGCACCTTGAGAACTCACTGAGAATTGCAACCACTTCAATTGCACCAGATATTAATGCATTTAGTTTCTCAAATACAATGTCAAATATCCCACTAGTTTTATGCTGCCCACTTTTCTTTTCTTTTTAGAATGAAAACATTTTAAAAAACTCCAGATATGTGTTCTTACTTACATGTGTACATTTTCTAAATTAATGACCACAAACTTAGGACTTGCTCAGTGGTTTTAAATGACTCTTTGAACGGGCCCCTGAATAATTACGATTATTATCTGAGGACATTTTTGTTTATCTGTGATGGTAGATATTATGTAAATTACGCATGGACTTATTTGTTGCAGTCTTTTCACTCTTCAGCTTTTGTTAGTGTTTGTGTATTTAATGTGTGGCCCAAGACAACAATTCTTCCAGTGTGGCCCAGAGAACCCAGAAGGTTAGACACTCCTGATCTATCTGCAAATGTGACACTTCCATATGCTCAAAATGAAACTCCAGCAACTTCTGTGAGTTTCACATTCAAAAATGTATCCATCTAATTCACTCCATCTCCCACTACTAATATCATAGACCATGGCTATGTCATCTCTTGCCTAAAAAACTGTCACAGCTACCTAACTGGTCTCCTTGCTTACACTTTTATTTTTCATCTATAATAGGCAGCGAAATTTAAAGGAGTAACTAACCATGTCACCCTACTCAAAGCCTTCCAATGGCTTCCCATTGTACATAGAAATAAAACAAAGAAACCACCTTACATGACATGACTTTGGTCCTCTCTGACTCTTTGATGTCATCTGGTACTACATTTCCTTTGTTCTTCAGCCAAACTTTATTGGCTTTCTCTTCTCTCTTTAAACAAAGAGCTCATTCCTGTCTCTGGGCCTCAGCATTTGCATTGTATTCCCTTTGTGAAAGTCCCTACATGGGCATCTCTGATTCCTCATTCAGGCTGCAGCTGTAATGACCTCCTCATGAAGCTTCTCTTGACCCAGGCCCCCCATAATAATTGTTTTCTACAGTATTACCTTATTTAATTTTCTTTATAGTTGAATCATTCAGGAATAACATCCTCTGTTTATTCTCTTATTTGTCTCGCTGAACTAAATATAAGTTCCCATAGGGCAGAAATGTGTCTAATTTGTTCACTGTAGTACATACAACATCTATGACACTGCTTGGTACATAGTAGTTGCACTGTCAATGTTTTTGAGTAAGTAAACTCTGCTGAGTCATCTTGGTACCATAGATAAAATGGGTCTCATCATTTACTGCATGTTCAAAATAAATCAGAAACATCTTCAGCAGGTATGTAGTTTAAAATATATCAGAATAATATAAATACCTAACCTGAAAAAAGTACTGAATTCAAACCATATCAAACATATGTAACTATACAGATAGTATGATATTCTGATAGTTATTTGTTTAGATGGGATATTTTCCATTTTATAATATGTACCAGATTGTTTGAAGGATTATTTAATATCCATACTACAAAGGGATAGGGCCCCTCAGTTTATTCTTTATACACTAGGAGTAATAATACTTTGGTAGAGTGTTATATTTATATCACAAGAATACCTTACTCAAAAATGAACTTGTGTTATTAATAAACTATCATGCCAATGTTACTTTTCATTCCTTATTCTGCTGTCATCAACCTCAAGTCTCTCCAACAATAAAAAGGCACAAGGGTAGAAATGCAGTTTTAATGAATAAAAGGAGCAAAGACGAGGTGAATTAAACTTAAAATGATAGTTTTTGAGCCAATCATTTGCACACAAATACAATCACGTAAAGCAAAGGTTGGTTGATGTTTTGCTACACTTTCTTGGATTTGCAAATCTACCAAAATTTAAGCAAATAGCTGCCTGCTTAAATAGATTAACTGGACACCAATTTTAAGTTTTATTGTGATAAGGAACCAGTAGAATAATTTAATGTCCTTTCTTAAGTAACAGCATAATCTTTTTTTTTTTTTTTTGAGACGAGCCTCAAGCTGTCCCCCTGGGTAGAGTGCCATGGCATCACAGTTCACAGCAATCTCCAACTCCTGGGCTCAAGGGAGTCTCCTGCCTCCACCTCCCAAGTAGCTGGGACCACAGGTGACCGCCACAATGCCCGGCCATTTTTTGGTTGCGGCCATCATTGTTGTTTGGCGGACCCGGGCTGGGGATTCGAACCCACCACCTTAGGTGTATGTGGTTTGCGCCTTAGCCGATTGAGCCACAGGCGCCGAGCCGTAACAGCATAATCTGTAAAGTCTTATGTCATCTGAATCTGCCTTCTATCTCTCTTGGTAATTTGCTCTAGAGATGGCATATTAAAGCAGATGACTGCAGGGGATAAACTTAGATTTCTCTGCCTATCCAGAGTCAACACCATTGGGTACTGCTTCTCTCCACACCCCCTGCTGAAGGCCCAGACTATTCCCTCACCCCCACTATGGCTGATTACATTTGTGTGGATATCTGCCTTAAACTGTATCAGTCATATTCTTTTCCTAAGAATCTGGACTCAAAATATTGAGAGAGCGTCAATATCACTGGAATAAGCAAAGATCATGGTTTTGGAAAGAGGAGAGAACAGGAATAGAAAGACCGTGACAGGCTATGGCAGAGAGAAGTTGGTACATACAGATAGAAAAATGAAGCATGATGCCATGGGAAATGTGCCTCAGACCCCGAGAAGGTCTGGGAGGCAGGGAGAAACACAGACCAGCACCCTGGTTCTCAATGCCTGGGTTAGGTCCCAGTTCCCAAAGAACCCTAGATATCCTCTGAATCCTGGATTTTCCCAAAGAGCTTTGGAATCATTTCCTGGAAGTCTCTGTTGTTGCTGGTTGTTTATATTCAGTGACTATTGAGAGCTTACTGTATTCCAGGCAGATTAAAGAAAAAATTTCCCTCAGTAAAAACACATTTTAGCAGGGAGAGACAGTCAAGAGATAAAAGGCATCATAAACAGGTAAATTATTTACTAGTTTGGAAAGGAGTGTGAGGTACATGTGATTTGAACAGTGAAAAAACAGAGCTAGGGAGAAGCCTCTGTAGTCTTGGGAGGCACAGAAGTTGTGATTTTCAACAGGATCCAGGCCTCACTGGAAAGCTGACACTTGCACAGCAGTTTAAAACTGATGAAGACTCGGTCATGAGCCTATCTGTGAAAGAGCATTCCAGGTAGTAAGAATAGTCGGTGCAAAGGACCAAAGCCAGCATCTCATGTGGAGTCCTGGAGGGACAATGAGAAATTCGGTATGACGGGAACAGAAGGAACAAGGAAAAGGAGTAGGATATGAGGTCAGTGGGGTGCTGGGGGAGGGGAGGTCGTCTCATCCTCCTGAATCTTATAGACTATTGCTTCAATTTGCCTTCTCATCTGAGTGGGGCTTTAAGGAAAGAAATGACACGATCTGGCAAGTGCACTGAGAGGACTATCCTGAGCTTCTGTGTTGAGAATGTTCTAGATGGGGGTTGGTAAAGAGTGAAAAAAGGAAAGGAGTCATAAAACTCTTGTCGTGATCCAAATAAGAGATAATGGTGCCTCGGAGCAGGCGGGAAGTAAAAGAAAAGATGAGAAGAGTTGGGAATTTAGAAATGTTTTGCAGGTATAGATAACAGCATTATAAGTAGGATGTGAAAGATTATGAGACTGAGGTTCCTGCCCTGAGCAAATCAAAGGATAGAGCTGGCGTCAGGTGCGACAGGAAAGGCTGCAGGTGCACAGGTTTGGGAGAGAAAATCACGAGTTCAGAATTCAGTTTGGGGCGTACAAAATGGAATGTACAAAGCATTTGGGAGAAAATGTGGATGGAGATAAATATTTGAGTGTAATGAGCATATCGGTGATATTTAAACCCATGAAAATGTATGAGATAGTCCAAAGAAGTGAAGGCAGATTAAGGAAGAAGACGGGAGACTAAGTTGTGGGGCACTGACAGAACTCAGCGGTAAGAGAAGGAACCCCAAAAGAAGACTGAGAAAAAAATTACAGGTGATAGATGGAGGAAACCTGGAAAGTGTGTAGTTTCATTAAATAAAAGGAGGAAAATGTGTTAAGAGTTGAGAAACGAACAATATCAAATGCTCCCACTGAAACAAGTCATCCACGATGGGACCTGGAGTGCCCATGTGAGTTAGCAGAGCACAGGTCACTGGCAACCGTGAGAAACATAGTTTTGCTGTCCTGGTGGAAGGGAAAGGCAGCCTGGAATAGTTTTATAATAAAATGGGGACTAGATTATTGAAGTAATGTGGCATGGTAGTTAGCAGGCCTGGCTGGGTAGAGGGAAGTGTGCCATCTCCTCGAGTGGGCAGCAGAGAGGGATTATATTTAGGTGGAAACGCGGCGACAGCAGGGACAAGGCACAGTGTGTGGGTGTGAATGCTGGTAGGTGGGTAGCTGTGGGGGGGCAGTATTCTAAGTTCTCCCAGGATGATTCAGTTTTCATGGTGAGGTAGGAGGCAGGGCCATTAGCTGAGAGTGGGAATGGGAGAGGAGGTGTTGAGAAAGTAAGGAGAGAGGAAAGAAAGGCTGAAATGTGTCTAGGAGAGAGAGACTGAATGGACCAGGCAGGTATGGTGTTATTTTCCAGTAGTCTTAAAGGTTTAGTTGAAGTTTATGGTCATGAATTTAAAGTTAAGATTGGTCACTGCCCTTTATGTGAACTAGTTTTGGTGGACTTTTTTCTTGCATCCAACAAGCCTTGACCAGAAACCAGCTTTGCCTCTTGGGAAATCTGTGGGTGGTAACTTTTTATTTTGATATTTTAGCTTTGAAAATCTAGGGCACCACTATGTGTGACTTTTTTTTCTTTTTTTTTTTTTTTGCTTTAAAAGGGGGAAAATCCCTAACTCATCTTAGCACATCTAGATACACAGTCCAAACTTTTAAGGTTCATGGATAAGATGTACTAAAAAATATATGTATTTAAAACTCAGAAAGACGATTTTTAAAATATTTGCTTTTTTTTTGCCTCCCTTATGATATTTTCTAGTCTGTATTAGGCAAAGTTGAGAATATAATGCATACTTTAAGACCTCTGCAAAACGACATCGATAAGCTTCTATAAACCTCAGATTTATTTCAACATTTTAAATAGAATTTGTAGCTTGGTTTGAAATAAAATATTCTCCAAGAGCGCAAGGTTGCATCCTACATAGACATACACACACACACACACACACACACACACGCACACACACACAGATAGTTTCTGAAGACATGAATTTTTCCCCCCAAGGGTAGAAGGATGGAAAGAGTATAGGTATGTTTTTACTATCATGTTGACACTGGTGATAAATAATAAAATGAAGTTTACTTTTGAAAAATCTTCTATATGCCAAATACTATGAAATGCTTTATGTTTTAACACACTAAAAATTATTTTTATTTCCATTTTTATTTATAAATTGTCAGAAATAACTGGGATTATTTGATAATTGGGATTTTTATTATAGGAGAAATAAGTTACCAATGAAATATCAATGAAGTCTATAAGAACTTATGTTATATTTAATCTTTAAAATTTTTTAAAGATTATGTATTTCATGGGTTAGTTACTGGAAAGGCCTCAGAAGTGGCCAATCACGTAGCAGTAGGCACTGCCGTTGCCTAGATTGTGACTTGTAACTACTGTTCCCCACCCAAACAATCATTGGCTATTTAGCAAAAAATGGCTGATTCCCAAGCTCAGCCAGGAAAAGCACAGCTGAGCCTAGAATATTTCATCATATTAGAAGGCAAATAAGAAACCAAAGAATACAAGAGTCGTAGCTAAAAGTCTCATGTGCCAATGTAAAGAGATTCCCACTAGAAAAAAGAAGGGAATGATTTGGACATCAATAAAATCCGTACCTGCACTGAATTGAAATACTTCTAACATATTTAAATCCACAGGTTGTTCACACACACACACACACACACACACACACACATCCTTCAATGTCTATACTGGAGTCTATTAACCAACTCATTATTTTGAAAATTGACAAATAAAGAAGAAAAATCAGGCCCTGGCCATTTTCAGGGTAATAAAATGTGTGATATGAGGGAGATTTTTTCTTCTATAGAAATATTCCAGCTAATAAATTAAGGAAGAGCAATAGAATAAAAGCATGGCCATTCTGCAAACTGTAATGAAAATATAAATTTAGGCCACTCACACTTCCAAAAGATAGGCATGCAAATTTTATGTATTTTCTGGTGCAAAGACAATTCTCACTTTACAGTACTTTCACCCAAAAAGATAATAACCTGAATCTAATTGAGCTTGTGAACTAAAATGAACCATAATGCAAAATTAAAAAAAAACATTTTAGGAAGAAAACCAAGATGAGATATCATATTAAAAGTTACGGCCCCACAACATTGCAATCAGAATTCTTTCAGACTGTGGACACCTGTAAAGAAAATAACGACTCAGTTTTTTCAACAATAAAAACTCTAGGAGAAAGAGAAGGAGGCAAGAAATCATACATCAGAAATTAGTTAAGAGGCAATTACAAGCGTATGGACTTCATCTAGATTCAATTTGAACAATCACGTTATTTTTTAAAATGATAAAATTAAATACATATGAAACTTGACTCAATTTTTGATAGTATTAAGAAATTATTTTCAATTATTAGGAGTAATAATGATGTTTATTTGTGCCTTAAAAAGAATCCTCATCTTTCAGTGTTATGGATGATGCAAGTCCATATAATCAGCATTATTGCCAGTGCCTGGAGCACTGCCTAGTACATAATAGATTCTTAATAAAAGCAGATTCAATGAACACAGATTTCTCTATGCTGAATTTCAAAATGATGACGTTTCAAAATATTCACATGTAGAATGTTCACTTAAGTATAAAATCTTGTATTGAAAGGGATTCTAAAAATGTATATTTCCATCTGCCCCTTGCATATTGGGTTGTATTTCTCTCTCCATATTTATAGGTACACTGACAAAATACCTTATGGTACAAAATAGAAAAATAATTTATGAAACAGCTTTGGCTCAAATATTTACATGAGAGGCTGCTGGCTGACTGACAATAAAAGACTTATTCTAAAGAAAGAAAAAAATCTAACAATGCATTTAAGTGTTTCTTCCTTTAGTACAATTCCTAATTGTGAATTTAAATGTGTAGTAAATATACAAGTACTAGTCACTATAATTATTGCATTTTATAAGACTTCATGAAAATTCATTTTAAATTCCAGAATATTTTTACATTATTTAAAAGGCTCTTCCATTGTACGATAAATGGTTTGCCCAGAAGAACCATTCAATAAAGATTTCTAAAAACACTTGGACCAAGAAAGTCTTTCCGAGTTTTACTATAAAATGCATTCATAATCAAATCTCACTCCTGCGGATTTCCTCCAGTCCTTAGTCATTATCACAAAGGTGATAATGCTTTTTAAGACAAATTACTATTACTAAGGGAGACTTGGCAATAGCTAAAGGGAAATTTTTAAGAACAATTAGTAGGAAGTGCAGACCAGTGCTCTTGACCATAAGACTCATGTTTAGATTGCACACGCTTAAATCTTAGCTTTGCCTGACTCTAAGATATATTCCATATACCAAGAAGAAGAAAAAAAAGTGTTAATAAATGTCTTTTCTCACATGTAAGACTTTTGTGCCCCAGATTAAAAAGCTTCTCATAGGAAGATTTTCTATCTCTAATCTATATTAAGTTCCCTCCTTCCTGAATTACTTTAAAAGAAAATTTGGCTTTTTTAAATAAAATATTTCAAATTATTTGATATTTACTTGGTGCCCGTTTACTTTTTCTAATATACATTTTAATAAAGTAGTGCTACATACCTAAGTCATTTATAATATTCATAATAGGATTTCATTATATTTCATTAATACCACCAGCACCGTGATTTTGTCTTAATTGACACATAATTGTACATATTTATGAGTATACAGTAATAATTCAGCACATATAAGGTATAATGATCAGATCAGGCTAACTAGTGTATCTATCATCTCAAAATTTATCATTTATGTGTTTGTGTGGGGACATTCAATTTTGGACGTACATTAAGTAATCCTATTAGAATATACTGTTAGCCCAGATTTGCAGATGAAGAATCAGAAATATGGAAAGGTTAATGTATTTACTCCCATAAACCAGTTGGGAGCAGAGCAATGACTCAAGATTCTTTCTTTTGCCTATTTACCTCCAAAGTGTTCTCATATTCACGTGCTAGGAGCATCATTTTTTAATTGCCTTCTAAGATTCTTAGAAAATGCAGACTTTGCTAGTTATTAATGTTGTTATTTTCTTTGCATTCTTGTTGCACAATGGGCCTATCTGACTATATTACACAACTCAGGACACTCCTTAGGGCTAGGCTGGCCTTCCACTCACACCTGGCAGGTGGAATGTACTTCAAGTGTTCAATGAGTTAACATTAGAAGTTCCCAACTCATTTCGGTAAGTTCTGTAAAGCAAGATAAGTTGGCACTTTTATGTCAGAGAGCATTTTGTTCTGCCCAATTCCCCAGAGATTCAACGTTATAAAAAGTAACCCAGATTCTACAGAATACAATAAACCATTTAGAAAGGAAATGACAATCACAGAACGGGAACCTCTTTCAAAACTGCATCTAAAATGAAAAGTATGACTGGCACAGCTCGCTCCAAGGCAGAATGCTGCTGATGAAGCAATGACCAAAGAATACCTATTATCTCTCCATCATCTGAGGGTTTCTTACGTTTCCACTGCTCTTAGCTATGGAATAGTCAAGTGATTGTTCTCCACATTTAGATACTTGAATCTCATTCAAGTAAATGTGCACAAAGGACTATAAATTTAGAACCCATCATTTGACATTATCTGAACAAAATCAGCAGAGATCTAATTTAACAACAACAACAAAACGTATGTGCCAGTGCCAGTCATCGGGGTACCTCCTGGTTTAGTGCTCAATTAACCTAAATACCAGAACTGACAATTTAGAGCAAAAGTTTTAGGATGGTCAACTGAATTGAATATCAAGATTATTGACTTAATTTAGTATTTTGAATGAATGCTTAAAATACAAGGAAAAACCACAAAAAGTAACTACTAAATACTAATGCCTGTCATCAGACAAAAGAAATAACTCTCATTATTGTCCTTCTTAGCACATGGTAAGTACTCACTTAACTCTTAACCGAAAGAATGGATACAAGGATGAAGGGTTCTCTGTTTTTTACAGAAACATCAGAGTGTATTAGAATGAAACAGTCATTATCCACTCACTAGCCACTCTCTTGTTGATGAGAATCACTAAAATTCCTCAAAAAACTACCCTTTTAGATATACAGATACTGCTCTAAGAATACACTAGTAAGAAAAAAAAAAATCTGTGAGAGACAAAATACACATTTCCTAATTTGTTAATCATTTAAGGTCTTGGAATCTTTTGATATCTATGGTCCATCAGATCCATATTAAGTTTCAAATTCTGTTCTTTAAAATTCTTCAAATCACCATTTTTGCAATAGTTTTCAGAAAACTATTTCAAATTGTACATACAAAAAAATTTCTGTCTATGACTTTAAAAACAAATTAGGAGCGGTGCCTGTGGCTCAAAGGAGTAGAATGCTGGCCCCATATGCCAGAGGTGGAGGGTTCAAACCTAGCCCCGGCCAAAAACTGCAAAAAAAATAAAAATAAAAATAAAATAAAAAATAAATCAAATTAAATTACTTCAACTTAATTCAAACATGAAGGATTGTTGTAAAGATAAATGAGATAATCCCTATGAAAATGCTCAGTGTGAGGCCTGGCACTTATTAAAAGCTTAATTGATGTTAAATATTGTTATTGTCATTGTTGTTAAAAATTTAAAGAAAACTATTGTTGAAAATGTAAATAAAATTCTAAACATAGTCAATAACCTATTTCGTGTTTGATTAACTATTATGAGTTAATATTTTCTTTCTCTCTCTAAAAGCAGAGAGTAGGAATTATCATGTCTTTTCAGCCCTCTCCAATTTGTACTTTAGAATTTCTGGTTTGCCATTTTTAACTCAAATTTCCCCCTCATTTTCTACCGACAGCATAATTCATATGCACAAGCACATTTGTTTTATGTTTCATCTTCCTCAGTTACATTATTTAAAGCTTAATTTTTTTCTTATCTCTGAAACACCCCAAGAAATGCCATTTTGAGTGTTAGAAAATGTTACCATGTGTTTCAAAGTTCAGTGGGAATCACATACACATTCAAAGACCAAGTTTAGCTTCAAAACATTAACACCAGGAAATAGTCAACAGAATTTCACAGCATTAAATGTCTCCTCCAAAGATAAAGAACCATTTAATTTGGAGATTTTCAAGATTTATCTGGAATAAAACTTCCAGAGTCTATCTGCAGTCAAGCAACATAGCAGAGAGCTCATTGTACGTATCACAAACAATTATAAACAATTATAAATCTATTATCTAAGATGCTTGGGTAACTGTGTCTCTCACAATTGTGATTCAACTTTGTGATCTCATTTAACACAAATAACTTTATTTTATGATCCAATTCTCATACATACACACAAACACAAATTCCCATCTCCCAAGATATTCTAAAAAGCAAAGTATAGAAAGAAAAGGAAATAACAAAAGAGATAGAAAAATTAGCGCTCTCTCAACCAAAGGAAATACCCACAAGATATCAATATTTTTCTAGAATTTTCTGTGAAAATTTTACTTCAGTGATGTGACAGTGAATCACTAAATATAAGACAGTGATTTGATGAGAGACCTCTACGTTGCTGTGTCAGGTGTTATAAGTAAGGGAATGGGATGGCAGATACAGTAAATGTCTACAATGTCCATGGTGCCTGTCTTCAAGAAATAGGCAAAAGCAAAATTTCCCCAAGACTAGGTTTTGGAAAACAGGTTTATCTGTTCATATTTGACCAATGATTAAAACCATGGCTTTAGATAAGTCACAGCCTGATTGATATGCCTTCTTCATAGATGAAATAGGGACCTCCATACGTGTCCCAACTCACAAGGTTCCTGCTAATATTAAACATTAACTGTCATGTGAGTTGTTTCCCTCAAGCGAGTTTTGAGCCTGGGGCCTTGTGGGGCTGTGAACCTCTGCTTACTGTTTTCTATGTCTAATCAGCAGTGTCCCCTCACCCTGTGGTCTGCTGCCTAAGGGCACCACACACTCTGGACTGTGCTCTCTTATTACCATCATGCCCAGTTGTGCATTTTATCTTGAATGTTTGCTCGACAGGTCTTGAACAAAATCCATGAGACACTATGCCACGACATTGAACAAAATCCATGAGGCACTATGCCACGACATGATACTGTTGCATATACTTAGGGGATATGATGCTGAGGTCTTCATCCAGGACCACCTAAGTCCCACTGCAGACACAATCCAATGCTGGTGGAATGACTCCATTCTCAGAAACAAATTCAACAAGTATATGATGCATCACCTACAACCATGGCTCTAAGGGGAAAAAAAGTTGTTTCTAGTGTGGCAGTGAAAATATTAAATGAGAAAATGCATGTGAAATTTCCTTGAAATTGAAGAGCACTAATAACACAATGCCTTTGTATCTCTACTGAATTTTCTACTTATCCTGAACTTTCAAATCTATCAGCTCATTCTTTTATTATCTAAAATAGGACATGCAGTGACCATGCCTATAAAATGAATTCTCCATTCCGTATCATAACCAGTGTCTGAAAGTCATCCCACACACCTAGTAGGTGAACTACATCAACGTGAAAATCACCATGTCACTTTGATGCCTGAAAGCCTGCCATGGGTTTTTGATCACTTATTGGTCAAATCCCACATAATTTTAAAATCAAAATTGAAACTTTACGTCTTGACTGCTGGGGTAGCACTTCTGGTGGGATGTTGCGTGAAGGCCAACAAAATTTTCTTAAGTTCTTAAGGAACGAGTTATGATAAAAAGCAGGGTTTTAGAAAGATTTGCCTGGCAATGTTTTGGAGATTACAAAGGAAGACAGAAAAACCTAAAGGTAAGGAGCTCAGGGTTGGAAGTTGCCAAACACCGGACTACAAATTCAACTTGGTCTACAGGAGTTACTTAATACAGACACTTCCAAATTGGAGTATTCCTAATTTCTCTTAGAAAAAAAAGAATAACTCGATCCGATGGCAATAAACTCCTGGAGTTGAGGCTGCCTGCTACAGGGGCTGCATCCTCTCCACATCTGGTCTAACACAGACTTATTAACAACAGCTTACCTGATAATTGGGGCATTTTATTATATGGTGCTAGTCTAAGATGTAATACTGGTCCAAAGATCACATGATGAAGACTTTAACTAGAGAAATGTTTGTGGGGTTGGACAAAAAGAGAAGCTAAGAGCCTTTTTGGAAGAGGGTTTGAAGAGCCTGGTAGAGATTGGTTGGGAAGACTGAGATATGATTTTAGTTCACTGTCTTCTAAGTTTCTAGGCTGACAGACTTCTGGTTATTCCATTTCTATTTGAGGTAAAGTTTTCACATTTAGAAAGGTGTTTGATTGTATAATGTAAGGTCCTGCTTTTTTTAAGAGAGGCTAGAAATCGATCCAATTATATATGTTGACAACCAAGTAATGCTCATGGGTCCCAATGGTTCTACATTTGGCAACTTCTAATCCTAGGGCTTCCTATCTTTGGATTTCTTTAGAACTTATTATTAGAACAACTTGCTTTAGAAATTCTGATAAAGTTCCCGTTTTCTCTCATGTGGCTGTGAGCAGATTAGCGTGCCCAAATCTATGCTGCAAAATAGATTTCCTGCAGGGGAACTGGCAGCTCCCGCTGTGAGGCCATTGAATTGTTCTCAATTAAGGAGTTTTAAGAGCAACGTTTTTTTTTTTTTTCTAAAAATAATATTTTAAATGGCAGTTCTATTTTTGACCCTGTAGATAAGAATATGCATTAAAATATGCATATAGTGAAAATTTCTCACACAGATGAGTGAGTAGCCACCCTTCTTTCCTTTATAAAGTTAAAATTTATATGAAACACACTGAAACGTTTCCTTTAAACTGAAAAGCGAAAGTGATTTCTCAGGGAGGGGAAGAGAGGGAGAGAACGTATGAAAAGTATCATCTTTGATATGGGGATAATTAAATTCATCAGGATGCCACTGGAAATTAGAGAGCTGATACACTTAGAGGTAAAGTTTCTATTTGACCTTGAGAATGGACGCCAAGCTACATATAGAATTTTCATTACAAGTTTTCTGTATTTGCCAGCAAGTAGAATTTAGTCCTGCTAGTATTGACCTGAAAACTTTCACACGATATTCTTCAGGATATTTGCCTGTGTTCTTATTTGCCTTTTTCCAAAGTTTAATATTAAATAATGAATTTCTTACTGTGAACCTAATTTGAGAAGGTAATTAGTACGTCAAGAAAGTTTCCCAGACTGATCTCTTCAGATCTTTTCTTTCATAATTAATTAAGCTGTTTTACACATGCTAGGCTTCTCCTTCCAATGACTAAAGACCATCTTATAACCAGAATCTTCCAGTAAGTTTTTATTTATCATCTCAGGAATGGCAATGGCTAAGGTTGGCCATAATGAAGTCTTCAGCAGCACTAACACTCTTAAGACCAATTACTAAGAAGAAAAAGCAAACATAAGACTTGGTCAGTGTTGTATGACATTAGAATATATCTCTTCAAAAAAAGAAAAGATTTTTAAAAATCCAGATTTCATTCAGGGAAATCATGGAATGACGTATTACAAAGGAAAATGATAGTGAGTTAGAGAAAGAGGTTTTTGGTCTCTTGCACAGTTATTATAAAGCAGGATTTAGGTTCAGCTCAATCTATTCATCACAGCACTGATAAATCTGAATTTATCTCCAGTTTGAGGGACCCGGCTTGTGTAGAGGTAGAGTTGAAAATAATTTTAGGAGAACTGCAGGACTTGGGATGCCTGTCCAGGAAGAGGAATGTGAACAGATCTCTTATTTGTCAAAATGTGCCACAGGCTTTGCAGCCAAACTCTGCAAATCAGTCTTTTTTCTAGAGGAAACTGTCCTATATGACTTCCCATCAGCTGTGCATCAGCTAAAAATCTGTCTCTCCTTTTTTTCTTTAAGCGTTTCACTGGCATTTTGGCAAGACCAGGTACTCAGTATCTTCCAGCCAGAGAATGAAATCATCTGCTTCCCTGTAAATAAAGTTAACAATTTAGTAGTCTATACACTACAAAAATCTTCCTGCCATAGACGAGACAATAAATCTGAAGTCAACAGGGAGCAGTCACCCTAGTTACTCACTGGAAAATCTAATGTGAGAGCAGTCCCCATGCCCCTCAATTACCAGGTTGGTGGAGGAGCCAGTGACGTGAATAGGAAATTCCAGACTTTAGCTGCCGAGAAAGTCGGTACTTACTTCACTACACATTTCCTAGACTGTAAGAAATAATGTACCCAGCCTTTTTTTAGAAAAATCATGTGCGAGTATATTAGTATTATTTAAATGAGTTCTGAGGTTAATTTTTCTATACTTTCATCCCTACTTTGTTCTCTTAGCTCTGACAGCTGGCACCAAAAATGTATTAAAACAGATTCTTGCCTCCAACCCTCTTTCTAACAGGACACAATATCCAGAATCTAAAAGGGTAGATATTGTTAGAGCGCTGGCCATGTAAACCAGGGGCAGCAAGTTTGAACCTTGTCTCGGCCTGATTTTTTTTTTTTTTTGAAGAAAGATCTCAAAGTTAAAGGATGAAAAAAAATAATAACCATTTATTTAAATATACAGTAGAAGCTCCACAGTTGACCTTCCCTCTACCTTGGCCACTTTCTTAAGTTGATCTAATTTTCATAACTGGACATGTACCATGTGAATATATTAGTACATTATGCCTAGTTCCTTATATCAACCACCTACATATGTTATCCAGTTTGGTATACTCCCAGTTGGGTGGTCAACTTACAGAAGTTCTACTGTATGTATTAAACCATGAAGAATTATAATATATCTACAAATATCTGTCTACCTATTTAGCTATGTCTATCACCTATCTATTTCTATCTATTTTGAGCTATTTCTAAAATAAGTACCTAATGCAAAGATAAGACACAGTCTAAAATCTTTTATAATAACCTTTAATGCATCCTTGGACCAGAAAAAAAAAAAAGAGCTTATTGGCTTGAAGGTCAATGAAAAGAAGGTACTAATGGATGAAAAGTCACAGAACCCCAGTCAGCCTGTGCAACTCATTCCAGAGCTGGCTTTCAGGGACAGGGGTAAGATCGGGTCACAACTCTTTAATGAGCTATTGAAGGAGAGAAACTTAGCATGTTAATACGGAGTCTAAGAATCGGAAAGAAGTCCTAGAGGTCTTGTTGCTAAAACCAAAGGCAAGCCAAATCTGTGGTTCAAAAAAAAGTTTTATAATGAGATCAGTTCAGAAATTAGCTAGTTGATTTTTTTTTTTACTAGAAATTAGCTAGTAAATTTGTTTTTTGTCTGTTGATTTTTTATTATTACCATTTTCCCCAGAGGTGGCAAACAGGTCAAATCAGACTTACAGATCACCTGCAATATTTTATTTGTTTATTTATTGTTAGTTACTTGCCAAACACTTCTCTTGCTAACATAACTAAATGTGGATGTTTTCTTTGAAAAATTAGGCAGTGTGGCCCCACTGGGACTCCATCCTCCTACAGGATGCTCCTGGAGGGCCATGGTCATCTGCAGCTGATGCAGTCTATTCTCTTTAGGAAGGGGGTCAGAGCGTGTGCTCTTTTAGGCCCCCTGAAGTCCCTATCACCCCTTTGCTGTATGACTGGCCACTTTTACTTATTTTCTTCAACTCTCTAACTTCCATACATATTTAAAATGGCCCCCATTTTCAGCCATTTCAAAAATATGCCTTTATTCTGGGAAACATACTCATTTATATCTTCCCTAAGATGCAGAATAACTTGACATCCACTGAGACACCATCATCTTTTGGCTTCTGCTTTTTCCTTATACTCTTCTGCATTGTAAGGAATGCAGTCATGCCCCCCCCCATCTTTTCTCTATCAACATTATGTGGGCAATGTTAACAACAATAAAAGTACTAAATATGTATTGAATGCGTACTCTGTTCCAGATACTGCTCTAAGCATGTTGCAGAATTCATTTATTCATTGAAAACTCACATCATTTCTGGGGGGTATTGTAATTCCCCTTTTCTCAAATGAAGCAGTTAAAGACCCAGTTGTAAAAGCAGCAGCAGAGCCAGGCTCTGTACCTGGCAGCGTGGCTCCAGATGCTACCCGCCACTCGACTGCTGTGCACACTAAGCTTTCCTGTGTTCCTATCACTGGAAGTGTTCCTCCATTCAGGAGTGAGCAGCTCCCAGGATGTTTAGAAAGTAAGCACTAACACAGAACATTTATTTACAGGAAAAGTCAACACAATGGAGGGCTGGGTATCACATATTCCACACCAGATAGTTGCTATTCTTCAGGTTGATGCCTATACTTTTTTTTTTTTTTCCTTCTTGGAAATTCCTAACCGTATGCAAATGTGTGTTACATAAACACATCCCTTGGGCATCCAAGCACAGTAACTATGGGTAAATAATCATTAAAAGAAAACAAGACCCCACTAACAGTCCTTTCTCATCTTACACACAATAACGAAATCAGTCAAAGACACACAAGTTCCACCTTTCTAGGCTAAATGTCCCTACAGATTCTTACTGATTCTGTGTCTCATAAAAGCGTTTCAAACAGAAAACATTTCAAGGGAATCAATCTCCATTGATTTCCTTGTCAAACAACAAATAATGCCTCCATCAGCACTGGTACTTATATTAATTCTGGAACCGTGCTTCTTTCAGGCTTATATCCAAAGAGAACCTTATTTGAAAAGTCCACCCCTAACCTATTGTTCCATGGATGGAACCCATTTTATCAGCTATTGTGTCCTAACCCCTTTCTGTTCTCAGTCTACATCTCTCTCTCTCATCAATGAACCATTTTTTTGGAATAGATTCCTATGTGTCCAAATTATTCAGAACACTGCGCTTGGCAAGAAGATGGGAAACTCAAGTATTCTGACTCTTGCTCAGCAATTATTCCCATCTCTAGCCTCCATGCATGCCATAGCTTGGCTGCTTCAAACTGTATTTATTCTACAGCTTCTTCCCCATGGTCCAGCTCTGCACAAAGCCCTTTCCAGCTATTTTAGATCACAATAAAGTCTTCGTTCTCTAAGCCACGGTACTTGGAGCCTACGCCACTCACGTTGAGTTCTCCATTTATCCCTTTTTTCATGGGGGCATCTTTCGTTTGGGCCTCTCTTCTGAGCTCTATCCGCTTACACCCAAGTACCTTTCTGACATTTCATCGAAGTGTGAATGTCTAGGGGCAGCTCAAATTTAGCAAGCTCAAATGGAGATTTTGATTTCTAGGACAAACTAGTCCCTCATAGAGGTTCCCACCTTTGTAAATGAAAGGTCCCCCCTTTCAATTGCACCTTCTTGACTGCTCATTTCTCTTGAACAATCCATTGAACACAATAGCACATGAGACTGGCAGTTCCTTCTAAATATATTTAATACCTAAGAACCAACAGTTTCTCACAAATTCCATTCTGTGTAAGGTATCGATTCTCTAGGCTATAAGTAAATAGCAGTGTTTTGTTTTTTCTTCCAGCACATTCCTTGAGGCCTTTAAACTTATTTTACTTTCTTCTGAGAAATGCTCTTTGCTCAGTAAACACGTGGTTCAATACTGAGCTTCATTCAGCTTTCTGTTCAAATTCTACCTCACTGAAATGACTCTCCATGATCCCAGTATATAGATAAGCAACTTTTCATTTATCACTCTATTCCTGTCTTGCCTTATAATACAAATTCCTACCTCCTTTATTATATATGTATTGGTTTATTGTCTGATTTCCTTCATCGAATATAATGTTATCAAGGGCAAGTTTTTTAAAAATTGTTTATATTCAGTGCTGAGGATACTGCTTGGCATATAAGATACATTGAATAAATAAATGAACAAAAAGACAAAAAGCATGTTTTGCATCTTTACTACTCTTTACAGTATCTAGCTGTATGTGAGATACAGAAAGGAGACTTAACAACTGATCATTTGCTTTTCACACCATTCATTGTTCAGAAAGCTACTTGGGTGCGTGGTCTGAGTTCTAGACATTTCCAAATTCTTACTTATACAAGCATTGAGTAACTATTGTTCAAAGACAAGTTAAATTTAACAGTTTCATTGAGCAAAAAACCTATTCACAAATCAGGCATTTTTAGAATCACAGTACACTCAGGGAGACTCCAGTGCTGCTGTGTGATTGGGGAAAGTTTAGGGACAGAAAAAAGGAAATGACGTACGGAGAACAGAAGTGAGCACAGAATTAGTTGGATTGGTTACAGCTTGGCATCTGCCTTATTTGAACACAGTTTGAACAGCGGACATCCTGTGAGTGGTTGAAGTACAACTGCAGGAATTGGCTGAGGGAAGCTCAGCTCCTGTTCCAGAAGCATACTTTTTAGTTAGGTTACCAGTTTGCCTACCTTCTAAGCTAGGTTATAGTTCACATGTAAGGGCTTGAGCATATAAGTACAGAGGCTTTGTCAGGCCAAATTTTAGTTTGATTTAACACTATTTAACAAAAAGAATGTCTTCAAAACATTAAAGTGGAATAGATCAAATTTAAACCTGATAGAAATCATAAACTGGTAGCTAGGGAACTAAATCTGATAACAGGGAGTTTTGCTTAAAAATAATTTCATCTAGGGCCTGGCCTGATGGCTCTGGCCTGTAATACTAGCCGTTTGGGAGGGTGAGGCAGGAGATCACTGAGGTCAGGAGTTCAAGACCAGCTTGAGGAAGAGCAAGAACCCATCTCCACAAAAAACAAAAAATACACCAGGCACAGTGGAATGCACCTGTAGTCCCACCTGAGTAGGAGGCTGAGGCAGGAGGATTACTTGAGGCCAGGAGTTTGAGGTTGCTGTGGGCTACGATAATACCACTGCACTCTAGCTTGTGTGACAGAGCAGGACTGTTTCTTAAAATTAAAAACAAACAAAATTTCATATAAAAGTTTGGATCTCTATTTCTTTTTAAAAGTCAGATAATCAGCAATGGTGGCTTTGTGTCACCTTTTGGAGACCAGCAGCTAGAGCTGCAGAATGGCTGTTGCTTCAGGAACAGTGTAGTCCCTGCATTTCCTGCTTCTCTCTTTGGTGGATATTGTCCACCAAAACCCTACAGCCATCTATCTTTGAGATTTGCCTTTACACAAATAACAAACTGTCATTTAATAATTAAAAATGGCCTTTAAAAACATAATATTGTAGTAAGGACAGGAGTAGGGCTTTTGGGATCAAATAGGCTTGGTTTTTCGTATTATTCCTATCACTGCTAGCTGTGGGCTTTGGAAAATTTTTAGTTGAATTCTATACAACTCTATTTTTTTTTAAAAAACAAGAGTAACACAGGACATCATAACTTTTAAATGAGATAAAGATATTAAATAGCCTGGCATTTTAAAATACTTGCTGTGCTAGCTGTGATGCCAATCATGATAAAGAAGGTGATATTGATTATAATGATTAGGATAATGACTGATTATTGACTAGGCAGGAAGTAAAAATCCTACTATGTTTAGCTGATCATTAGAAAGTATAATCATTTGTTTGTGTTCTATTATTGACCACATAATTTTAGTCAAGATGAAACAGCTAAAAGTGTGCATCATGGTTATCTTTTGTTTGTTTGTTTGTTTCTATTTCTTCTATCAAATCTTGAAGATCTAGCCACTTAGGCTAAACAAAATAAAGATTAAATGACTCTGCTTTCATCATTAAAAATTTGATCAAATGTAAAAATCTGAAGTCATTTATTTAACATCACAAAGATACAGCCTTAACCATCTTTGAAGAAGGAACAGAAAAGAAAAAGGGGAGGAAAAAAAGCCTCTTTTAGACCTTGAGAAATAAAATCAAAATCCTAAGAGTACTCTTGGCCAAGGGGAGCTCAGAGAAGCTTTAAAACTAAGTTTCTGACCATAATAGAAAGGGAGGTTCAGCACACCTCCCTTGTTAATCACAGTTAGACTTTCTTCCCTAAGGGTTCAAAAAACCCATCCCTTTGGAAAGATTTGTGATATTGCTGATTTCAACAAAACACCTAATGCTGGGCCTTCCTTTTTATGATTTCTGCATAACTGTCCAGCATTCCTTCCTGGTAAGAGACCAATAACCACAGAGTGGTTTTGATTGGTCTGCAGAGGCTGTGCTCAGAGGTGTTTCATTTGCTTTCTGTTTTTTTATTTTTATTTTTTATTAATTGATCTCTGTATACATTGATGCAAACATGGGGTACATTGTGCTGTTTCATATACAATTTGAAACACTTTCATCAAGCTGGTTAACATAAATTTCATGTCATTTGGTTAATCATTGTATCAACACA
>CAUYQV010131472.1:0-46779 GCA_963574575.1 Galagoides demidoff
AAGAGAAACTTCTCTGAAGAAGACAGACGCATGGCCTACAGACATATGAAAAAATGCTCACCATCCTTAATCATCAGAGAAATGCAAATCAAAACCACTCTGAGATATCATCTAATGCCTGTTAGATTAGCCCATATCACAAAATCCCAAAATTACAGATGCTGGCGGGGTTGTGGAGAAAAGGGAATACTACTACACTGCTGGTGGGAATGCAATCTAATACGTCCTTTTTGGAAAACTATATGGAGAACACTCAGAGATCTAAATATAGATCTACCATTTGATCCTGTAATTCCTCTGTTAGGTATGTATCGAGAAAGACCATAAATCACGCTATAATATAGATATCTGTACCAGAATGTTCATTGCAGCCCAATTCACAATCACTAGGTCATAGAAGAAGCCCAAGTGCCCATCGACCCATGAATGGATCAATAAATTGTGGTATATGTACACCATGGGGTACTATACAGCCACAAAGAAAGATGGAGACCTTGCCTCCCTCATGTTTACATGGATGGAGCTGGAAAATGTCCTCCTTAGCAAAGTATATCAAGAATGGAAGAAAAAGTATCCAATGTACTCAACACTGTTATGAAACTAATTGTTAGCTATCTTAGGAAAGCTACAATCCAAATGGAGCCCTAGACTATGGGGAAAGGGGAGGGGGGAGGGGAGGAGGGGGGGAGGATGTGTGAAGAGAATGATATTGTGTGGATCATGCCTATAATTTATCCTATTAGGGTACATGTGAATTTGTCTAAAGGTTAAATATAAATGTCTTAACACAACAATTATGAGATAGACATGATGGCTATGTTAGCCAGTTGGATGAGAGTTTTCCAGACTGCATATGGAAGCAACACACTGTATCCTATGATAGAATTAATGTACACAATTATGATCTAATAAAAAAATAAATTAAAAAAAATAAAAAGCTTTTGCACAGCCAAGGGCACAACAACTAAAACAAATCAACAACCTTCACAATGGGAGAAGATATTTGCATACTATAAATCTGACAATGGGCTGATAACTAGAATCTATACGGAAATCAAATTAATCAACTAAAAAGAGCAAACAATTTCCTTTATAAGCGGGCAAGAGACTTGAACAGAAGCTTCTATGAAGGAGACTGATGAATGACCAACAAACACATGAAAAAATGATCATCAGCCCTAATCATCAGAGAAATGCAAATCAAAACCACTCTGAGATAGCACATAACACTAGTGAAAATAGCCCACATCACAAAATCCCAAAGTCCCAAATGCTAACATGGATGTCGAGAAAAGGGTACACTTTTAAACACTTCTGGTAGGATTGCTAACTACTACAGCCTCTAAGGAAGGATGTATGGAGAATACTCAGTGAGCTAAAAGTAGACCTTTCATTTGATCCTGCAATCCTATTACTAGCTATCTACCCAGAAGAAAAAAAAATCATTTTACAACAAACATTTGCACTAGAATGTTTATCACAGCTCAATTCCCAATTGCCAAGATGTGAAATCACCCAAGTGCCCATAAATGGGTTAATAAACTGTGGTATATGTATACTATGGAATAGTATTCTGCCACAAAATATGGTGACTTTACTTCTTTCACTTTACCTGGATAGGTTTGAAGCACATTCTTCTTAGTAAAGTATCATAAGAATAGAAAAGCAAGTATCAAATGTGCTCAATACTAATATAAAACCAACAGAAAAACAACTACATGCCTACACATGAGAAAAACACAAGTATACTCAAGTAGGGGGGTAAAGGGAAGAGGGAGGAGAATTGATAAGCTCTCACTTAATATGCACAATTTAAGTGTATACAGCACACCTCCGGTAAAGGGCTCAACTACATTTCAACTTTACCTTAGAAATGCAAACAGTGTATCCTAATCATGTGTGCCCTCATATTAATCTGAAATTTAAAAAAAATGAAATAATTTTCAAACATAACCAATACTTGAATGAATTTTCCATTGAACACACATAATACTCACCACTAGATTCTACCATTAGTGCTTTCTCATGTTTGTGTGATGTGAGATCACAATATGACCAACACTATGATTTCAGCCTTGTAAGAAGCTGACCAGAGGACCTAGCTAATCCTTACCTAAACACTTGACCCACAGGAACTATTAGATAACAAATTTGTGTTGTTTAAAATTTGTTGTGATTGTTTACACAACAATTGAAAACTGGTATCATGAGGGAAAAATTCTCTTCTGCCCTAGTTCACTGAAGACAAGTTTGGAATTCGTCAAAAGAGTCTTGACCAGGAAAGCAAGAGCAAACAAAACAAACATCAACATAGGCCTCAGCTAAGTTTACAGAGCACTGAACTCTGATCCAAAAGTAACACAAGTTGTCCTACAGATTGGCCTGTATGACATATCTAGTGGTACATCCCCTTCCACTTCCTTCTGCTTATCCCTTAGCACTGTCCATGGTGAGAAAGTTAATAACAAAGTACGCAATCCAAACTAAATCCAAGGTTCTGGGCTATGCCCTACTTTATTTCCAAACCCTCCCTAGCCTTCTGGAATAGAAATAATGTTTCTGTCCATATGATTACTCTTTGGAGTCACACATCCTTCCTCACCAACCTTGCAGTCACTTCTTTAGCTAATCAGAGAGATTTTTAGGGCTCTGGCTACTAGAAACCCTACCCTCTCTCCTGGCCTAGTCTGCCCTCCTGTGGGCAATTGCTGAAGTTTATTAACTGTGCAGTTTTTAGGTTCATGCTCTTTAATAAGTAAATGAAAACAACTGCAGATTGCAGTTTCATATTGCTATTTCTTTCTTCACTCCTTATAAAAGCAAATGTGCCTACAGAAGCTGCTTTATTCTCTTACATCAAGGTGATGTTCTTCAACTCCAATCTCAAAAACTCATAAATTTCTTAATACCATGCTCAGAAGGTACAATTCTGGTTTGTATAATATGGTTTTCATATAATCAGTGACTATTAGAGCCAGAAAACACCTTAAAGATCATCTAACTCTATGGTGCCCAAACATGGTTTATCATTTGAATCCATTGGAGGGCTTTTTTGGTACATACCTTAGGTCCCACACTCAGATGCTGGCATTCAGGATACTTGATGTATACCTAGATATTTGGTACTTTCAAAAAATGCCTCCAGATGATTCTGATGCTCAAGTAAGTCTGCAAACCAATAATTCTGTTTTTCTACCTTCTAGGAATGTGCCTCTCTTCTCCTATGCCCCTTTGGGTTATAGCACTGTTGAAGTCTGCCTGCTCCACCCTTGCTCCATTTACTGTCATCTAACTTTCTGATACCACAAATGGTAAAAGCAATGATTAGCAATAATGATGGTAAGAAGAAGAAAGACATTGCAAAAATTCTGTGGTGTGGGACAAAACTTTCTAGTAAAGACTTCCAATGAGGCTGGGGCAAGGGTGGAGGTAGAAGGGGAATATCAAGCAGGGACTGGAGACTAAGGCAGAGTGAACATAGAGAAGTGGTTCTCAGTCTATGATGATTTTTGTCCCCCCAGAGAACATTTGGCAATATCAAAAATATTTTTAAGTTGTCACAACTGAGGAAAAGCTTCAAATTGGTGAAAGGGTACTACTGGCATCTAGCAGATAAAGCCAAAGAATGCTACTAAATGCACAAGACAGCCCATACACACTCACAAATACATACACATGCATGTGTGCACGTGCATGTTTGTACCCCAAAACTATCTGGCCCAGAATGTTAAGAGTACCAAGGTTGAAAAAGCTTTACCTGGACCATAGGAAAATGACTAAAGATGAATAAATATGCTACTTTTAGCTACTTTTAGCTACTTTTAGGGAGAGAGTGAGGTAGAAAATAGGGCCAGGGAGAAAAGCCAGAGCCCAGACACTACAATGCCCAGCCCCAGCCCAAAGTTGTCTCAGATAAACCATAGAGGATTTTGTTTAAGAGTCTTAAAACCAATGCTCCAATTCTCCCCTTGCCTGAAATTTTTGAAATGGGACCTTAAACCACAGTTACAATCACAGTTCTAGAAACACTGTCCAGACTAGTATGGGTAAAAATAATTTATCTTCACAAAGAGAGATGATTCAACAGAGAAGGACATGGAGACAAAGGTAGAGAAATACACAGAGACATAGGCTACATGCAGAGATAACAAGCATCAGAATATGTGCAGGAAAACAGCCAAAAGAGATTCTACTTGGATACTCATAAAATATCTAAGGTAACTGGGAAAAAATTAATCTAAAAGAAAAACATTTCTGATGTAAGAGAAAACTTGAAGAAAATCAAGGCTGAGAGGTACTTGACCAATGAACCAGGGCTTGGCCCTTAATCTGTGGTCAGTTGCAGAACTTATTCTGGGGCTGCCTGTATAGTCCCAAGGTCCAAGTGGAGCACAGTAGAGTTCTGGCCCTCTATCAGGGGTCCTAGTCATGTGGAAAAATACTAGGTACCCTGGAAAAGGAAGCCTAGAGAAGATCTTGAAATGTAATCCTGAAGACTCAGCCAGTGTGATTAAGACAGATAAAAGAAACTATATCTGGACTGAAGCAAGCCTGAGGAAGGAAATAATAGCATTCTGAATACATTTGAACTATGTAGACACAGCTAAAGAGAATGAAATTGGCTGGATAGGGCTTGGGGAGAAGGGATCGTGGGCAACAGAGTACTGAATTCTCAGAAGGATAAGGAACCAAAAAGGGAATTCAGGTCATTAAAGACAATCTCCACCTGCATTGCAAATGTTTTTGGGCTAGCCTTGGATGCCAAAAACTACTCTTGCTTTGTCAGTGGAGAAGATGAGGCCTAAGCAGGCCATGACAAGATTTGTATTAGCCCTTGTCACCTAGTCTTTTTTAACCCAGAGTTGTCCCTGGGATGTAATCAACTCTCAGGGTAATATAGTACTTTGGTACAAGAGAATTCCTTTCTAGGTAAGGAAGGAAGAGAAGCCTTCACAAAAGTTGATTGGCTGAATTCATTTAAAAAATCTTTACCAAGAGCCAACATATGCAGAAGATTGTGGTAGGAAATACACAGATTGTGGTAGAAATGCTGGACACAGTCCCTGTCCTTCAATAGCACATAACCTACTTCAGAAAACATCAACAGAGCTGTACAATGTTAGTTTGATCACTGATAAAGGTGGGCAACATATACAAAAATGTTCTATGGTGCCTAGTCAGACATCAGACTACAAAAAGCACATTGAAACCAAGTAATGATCAGAGAGACTTCTCAGAGGACTTGGACCTTGAATGATAAGTGAGATACCGCAAGGCCGAAAGAAAGAAAGGAAGGAAGATCTGTCCAGGGAAACAGAACAATAAAGAGCATACTTTGACCATAAAAAGATCCCAGTAAGGAATAGGAGTAGAATAACACTTCTTCACACTCCTCAAGTCATTCTACTTAGGTAACCACTGAATAGATTACTTACTATTTTTGCCTAACATAAGATCAGCTATCAAACAAGTGTTTACTAAATTCAATAAAAACCCTTTTCCCTCCCCTGGCTTGGCCCTGGATTTATTTTGACTTCCTTTCCACAATGGCCCAACTAGCTGGCTTCTTAAGATGGTTTTCTGATGGTTAGATTATGTTCCATCACCCACCCCTGGGGTTACTAAATGAATAAGTATCCATCCAGCCACTTTATGTCAGGACTCCTAAAAAGGTCTAAGTGATTTAACTTCAATCAAAATGATGTAGAGATGTGTTCCAGGACTTCTCCCTAGACTATGTTAACAGATATAAACTCCAAAAGGACTTGTGACCACATCTGAGAATAAGCTTAAAGCCTCCAGTAGAAAGAGGGAAGAAAACATAATGCCCCTTCTAAACGTGTCTGGTAATTGTAGCCATCAGGTTACAGGAGCTTGTATGGCATCCCCCACATTCATGGACCCTCTAAGACCACTTCACTTGGACAGACAGAGCCCTGCCTCAAAACAAGTTCAACTTCATCACACTGGAAAGACTGAGCCTTGGGTAACACTCTGTTACTGGTAAGCAAACTGCTTTTAATAATACCCAAGCTACTTCCTTTGCTCTTCCTAAATTTTAGGACCTTTGCTTTTCTCTCCTATCTCCTCCTCTGAAGTAGAATGTAAAATACAACCCCTTATGTATTCCACAGCTTCTCTATCATTGGGAGATCAAGTTTAATTGCCCTACCCCACTGCTTGAACATAATCATAAGGTTAAGTTAAACATCTAACTCCTTTAACATTGTAGACTTTTGGAGAAAATTAACTGAGACTTTGTATACCACCTTCTTTTTCCTTTGTTTTAACTTCGGAGTTAAAAAATAAAGGAACCAGTAAGTAAAGAGAAATGTGTAGAATGGATATGAAGATGTTCCTTTAGTGCAGAAAGATAAAAGAAAAAAGAATAATTTTGTATAAAAAGGAATTTTCTGTGAAAATTTTTTGACTTAAAGTAACTGGTGGTTTTAAGAAAGAAGATTTCAGACAAAAATGAGTAATTTTAAAATGGTGAAAGAGTAAGTTATAAAGGTTCATGAAGGAGAATTTAAAAAAAATATGTCATTAAGTTGGTTGTAATGAAATCTCTAGTAAAACTAAGTTTTCTGTTCTCCATTTTTAAGACTTATGTTTAAAGCCTCTTAGATTTCTGTTCTTGTACACATATTTAAAGTAATTAAAAAGGACATCAAAAGTCAGAACTCAATGGGTCCATCTACCATTATAAATTTAATGCAAAGTTTGTTAAACTTTTTTTTTATCCTTTTGCCTGCTAAAAACTGTGGTTGCTATGTTACAAGTGGCCTTAAGATAAAGTATCAGCACTCAGCAGAGGACCCGCAGTCAGTTACTCGCTTGGAACTAAAGAAAAAAAAAACAGTCTTCTTTACTTTTTGAAATAGCAGCTGCTTTTCTTTCTTTTCTTTCTTAATTGTCATTGCTCTCTCTGGCTTTTACAAAGTAATTGAACATATTCTCAACAAAGGCTTTGTTTAATTATATTCCAAAACTTGATTTTTTCCCTTCCATTAATACAAAAAGTGGTCAAAAAAAGAGTATCAAATGTTAACCAATTCTAATTTTAAAGCCCTGTATTTTCAACTACATAACAACCAGACATCCACTCCTGCACTGACAGAGAGCTGATTGCAGAGTCCAGTACCCACAGCACCCTTCTCAGTGAAGCAGTTAGAGAGGTTAGCATCCCTGTTCCCAAAGAATTAGGCACTACAAATCAGAGGAGAAATGTTAAATTAGGCAATTAATTAGACATAAGCAAGTGAGGTAATCAGTACAGATAGACCATTTTGGCAATAGTAAACTGTCTTAAGTCAAGAGAGCCTGAATTGTCATGCTAAGTTATCACATTAAGTTAACATACAAATAGAATTTATCAAAACCTTTCTGTAGAACTCTGTTTGAAAGATAAGAGCTCTGTTTGGCTTACAAAAGGCCATTTCACACTGGTGATTGAAATGTGCTTCCTGAGCTGAAAGTAAGAAATCTCTGAGGACCCAGTCACAGACTGCAACAGTTCATGTCCAAGGCCAAAGGATGGAGGACATATGGAGGCCATGGTGCTATTATGTTGACATCTGCCTCAAGGAACTCTAAGTAAAGAAAAATGTGAACATTTTAACAGACTTGCAGTTTGCTTTCCTTATCTGCCATGTACATGAGCCTATTTATAGGGAAAGAGGGCTTGAAACAGTGAGGGGAAAAAATTAAAATACCCAGGTAAAATTTTACAACTTCTAGAGACTGTATGAAAGCCTAGGCAGGTGGCAGCTGTCTATTGCCAGGGCATGAAAGAGTAGGAGTCATCAAGGCACAGGAGAATGCAAAGGCAGATATTGTAGGTAAAAGAGCATCAATCTTCCCAGCTAAGAGGGCATCAATCCTCCCATATTGGACCACCATGGTTTCCCCTTTAATTCCATGGGACCTGTACTTAACTCCTGCATATTCTGGAAGGGAAATAAAATTAATAAACTGAGAAAGAACTGGAGATGCCATAAAGAAATGGAAAAGCCTGCCAAATAGGAAAATTGTAGTACCCCATCTCTTAAGGCCAGCAATTGTCATCACTATGCATGCATAAGGCCATGCATTTAAGACAGAAAGAAAGACTGAAAATCTGTCATTTGAAGGTTCTGTAAGGAAACAGAGAGAGCTTTGCCTCAGGTGTAAGTCCACACCTAAAATTGTATGGATTCAAGAAACAGACTACTGCTCAGGGGATGGCAAGTAGCAATCATCTTTATTTCAAAGGGTCTTTTATAGTCAGTAAGTCACGTACACCACATCAATCAATAATCTATAATTAACATTCCCTATTCTATCCTAACCTTAAAAGGAGATACTGAGTTCAGAAAACTGACTTAAAAACAACCATGCTTATTTCTTAAGCAACCATGCATTCCAAACTTTATTTCTATAGAGTAAAAAATCAACAAATGGAGCAAGGGGGTAATCTATTTTACAAGGACTCAATTTAGTTCTAAAAACTAAGTTTTACAGCTTTGTTTTCAAGGAGCTTGGAAGCTACCCACTGGAGGACGTGGTTTTTCACACGCGTCACCTTAGACTTGTTCCCCTGCACAGAGGGCTATCAACACTTACCTGCTTGGGCGAACAGCAGTGCAGTCAGAGTTCCATACAGAAAGTAGGTAATCCTGTTCTGTAGGTTCTGGCCTGCCTATTTTCTAAGGTACGAAGCTTCAGACAAGGCTTCAATACTCACAAACTGTTTTTACTTATATTCTTAGTTTTTCAAAGAAGTGCAAGTAATGTGGAAATTATCTCACAAAAATCTTCTGAAGAGATACTTCTACATTGCAGTCGTGGCCATCCTTGCTAAGAAAGTCAGCCAGCATTATGTGACAAGCAGCCAACACAATACTAAACAAAGACTATTCCTGCCACTTGGAATTCAGTCCTATGGGGCAGCCCCTTTTGAGAACGTGCAAGTGTATCATACAAAGTTTCACAGATGTGAAGAGAACTGGTACTTACTAGTTCTGATCTGAACATATTCAGGATAAGTTAAAGCCTTCCCCACCCAGACAGAGAGGGCTCATAAAGTGATAAGAGTGTTACTTGGAGAAATCATCCCATGGTTTGGGTTGCCACTCCAAATCAGATCTGACAAGAGATAGGTCTTTATGGCAATCTAGTGCAAATGACAGCCAAAGCCTTGAATATCACCAAAAACTACATGTGATATATTAGCCTCTGAGCTCAGGCAAGGTGGAACACATAAATAAAACCCTTAAAACAAAAATTAATAAGCTCTGACAAAAAGCAAAGCGTAAGTGAACATAGGCCTTAACATTAGTTCTGCTCAAAATTAAGTGTACTTCTTCTAAAAGATCAAGATATGCTTCCTAGGAAATAATGTATAACAGGCCTCCTCCAATCCCCCATAATCTACCAGGAACCCCTAAACAACTAGAGGAAACAAAGATGTACAGGCAGTTAGAAACCCTAAGAAAAATAGCAGAGAGTATTTCCACTTCAGTAATTCCAGTTAGTCTTTTTGTTCCTGTCCATCTTTTCTCTCCAGAAGACCAAGTCTGGTTCAAGGACTGAAACTTGGTCCCATTAAGCAAAAGTGAAAGGGTCCCTACTGGGTCATCCTGACCACACCTACCATAGGGGTAAAAGAAATATCTTCCTAAATCCATCACAGTAGGCTGAAGAGAGCTTCATTGCCCCAGTGGGAAGCAAGAACAGATCCAGCCAACCCTTGCAAGGTAACAGTCGGGTGATCCATATTCCCTGCTCCAGCCACAAACTGGAAGCTGACTGGTCAACATATGGCCAAAGCCTAAAGACATTCATCATGGGACTTATTTTGATTAAACTTTGGACCTTGGAAAGAATGGGGAAAAGATATAATTTGTATGTTTATATTACTAAGGTAAAATAAGAGGTGACAACTGCATTGCTCTTTCACAGCCTCTATAAATGTAAAATATTACCATCCTCTGCAACAGCATGTTGATGGTGAGACCCCAAAGTGTAAACATTTATGGGGTCTCAAAGGGGGAAATGAAGAAGGATACCCTCATAGAAAAGTAATGTCTAAAAGAAGAAATATTTCTCAAAGAATCTCAAGGACACTCTTGCAAGGTCCTCTCCATGCTAACCCAACCCTTAAGAATCTGTAAAACTTAGCTTCCCTTGAAACTAATGTTTGCTGCTTGCTTCTATTTCTATAACTATGCATATGATCTGATACCTCCAATGAGAAATAATATGGTAATTCCTTTATCTACTTGTGAATCCAATAAAAGCATAAGGACAGAAATGATTGGGGAGCTCAGCCATTTTGTATTCTAATTTGCTATGGCATCACCAGCTAAAATAAAATTCCTTCCCCTATAATCTTTTGTGAGAGTCTATTGGTTTCAATTCACTGGTGCTGCAACACAGGGATCACAAATTGGTCTACAGGAGGCAGACAGATAGTATAAATGAGGAAAGCACACAGGGTGTAATATAATAGGAAATGGTAAGATATTGAGGAAACTAGAGAGAGCAGATCCTGCCCTTATGTGGTAGCCACTACTCAGTATAACTAAATGTTGCCAAGTAAGAAACTTGTCTGCTGTATCTTGTCCTACCATTTTCAACTTTCTGAATTTTTAAATGTGGGCAACCAAGTCAAAATGTTTAAAATACTATTCTTGTCACATAGGGTGTGAATGCTACATTTAGCCTTCAGATTCTCTATGATAACATCTACACTCATCCTAAGGAGATCCGGCCCTTCTCAGCCTGCTCTCAACCCATTCCTAGTAGCCAATAGTCCTCGGAACCCCATTCTGATACCTTTGTCCCAACAAGGAGTTAACCTGCAGTCCCACTGTTCACTGAAAGTAAATCATCTGCCAATCACTTCTTGCCCCCAGAGCGACATTAGTACCTACATTTATATATTAAACAAGCTTCATTCATAGTACAAGACCCAACTGTGTCTATCTCCTGAGAAAGAGTATAATTTCAATACATATTTGAGTAAAGAATTCATCACTTTCCTGCCAGGGACTGGAGTACAGGGAAACCTGGAAGCAGAGACAGCCACTGACTTTACAAGGCTGAGAAACAAGATATTTTCTAACTGAAAGAAAGTGAAACTCAATTATTTTCCTCTTCACAATTTCTCTAAAGAAGTGGGCAAAAGGCAGATAAATAGAAATGGAATCAAGCTGCATGATAACCTACCAGCCACAAGACAATTAGCCTCTGGCAAGTTGGGGTCTTCTGGTCCAACCTCTCTGTCCCAAAATTTATTCCAGATCCAATATTCCTAATGGAGAGCACTGAAACCCAGAATGGCAACCTATCATGTCCTTGTATTTCAGGCCTTAACAGAATGAGTAACAATGTCCTGAGAAGCTTAGGCCAGTGGCTTTGCTTATGTAAGTAGTAAGAAACAGAAATTTGTTTTCATAGCCAACTCCTGCACTAGAGAATTCAGAGAACCACCAAAGGACAAATTCACAGGGTACACATGCTTAAAATACACACTCATGCCCACAGACCATACAAACACCACTGCACCCCCAACCCTCGTCTTTGCCCACACCTACTAACTCAAACTAACCTCAGCCAATAAACCCTTCATCTTCCCTTCACACTCTCAACACATTAAAAATCCTTGGCATTGATATTTCAGGCACAAAACGTATTTCTGTTGAACATTAATAGCATCAGAGGACCTTTTAACTGGGAATTACATCTCTCTCCAAAAAAGTTTAACCCTGGACCCCAGCAAAGGCCCCAGGCTATTCTGTGAGCATGTGAAAAGCCTTAAGAGATCCTTAAGGGGATTCGCAGAAATAATCTTTCCAGGCTAGTGGCTTTTCTGGGCCCCATGTCTGATCTCTGAGTCTGGAACAAAGCTCAGCAGGCCTCTTGAGTCAGAGTGATCCAATACTCAGGAAGGAAGAAGGTAAATTGCTGGAGTCTGATTCCATGTGCTCCAGGAGACCTGGAAAGAGTCCCCAATGTGGTCCTAGAGGGCTCAGGCAATTTCCTGTATGCAAATGCACTGTGTTCCATATGATAAGCTCAGTATAGAAGAAAAGTAGATAGCCCCCTACCAGCTCAGTTTAAGAAATGGCTTAAGGTGATCTGCTAACAGCAATAACAAAAAATCCCAGCCCTCCTCTACCCATGCATCTACAATCCACAATTTCTCAGTCCTCCTAAAGGTCGGAGAGCTACCTGTTGAAATGTAAATATATTCACTGACAAAGGTCTGATAACTAGAATCCACAGAAAACTCAAACTAATCAATAAGAAAAGAATAAATAACCCCATTTCTTTGTGGGCAAGACACTTGAACAGAAGCTTCTCTGAAGAAGATAGGCACATGGCCTAAAAATACATGAAAAAAAAAGCTCATTATCTTTAATCATCAAAGAAATGCAAACCAAAACCACTTTGAGATATCATATAACTCCAGTAAGATTAGCCCACATCACAAAATCCCAAAACTTCAGATGTTGGCATGGATGTGGAGAGAAGAGAATACTTCTGCACTGCTGGTAGAAATGCAAGCTAATACATCCTTTCTGGAAAAAAGATTGGAGAATACTCAAGGAACTAAAAGTAGACCTACATTTAATACTACAATTCCTCTACTAGGTATATACCCAGATGACCAAAAATCATTTTACAACAAAGACATTTGCACCAGAATGTTTATTACAGCCCAATTTGTAATTGCCAAGTCACAGAAGCAGCCCAAATGCCCATCAACCCATGAATGGATTAACAAATTGTGGTATGGCTGTAGCTCAGTGGTTAGGGCACCAGCCACATGCTTCAGGGCTGGTGGGCTTGAACCCAGCCTGGGCCTGCTAAACAAACAAACAAAAAAATTGTCGTATAGGTATACCATGGAATACTATGTAGCCATAGAAAGATGGAGACTTTACATCTTTTATGTTTACCTGGATGGAGCTGGAACATATTCTTCTTAGTTAAGTATCTCAATAATAGAAGAAAAAGTATTCAATGTATTCAATACTATTATGAAATCAATCTATAATCACCTTCACATTCATATATATGATAAAACACAACTACAGTCCAGAAAGAGGAGGAAGAGGAGGGAGATAGGAGGGGAGGGGGAAGGCCAGGAGGAGGGAGGGTATTTGGTGGGATATCCCCTAATGTGCACAATGCAATGACAAAACTATTAAGAGCAGAGTATAAATGTCTTAACATAAAAAATAAGTAAGTGAAATGAAGGTTAAATTAACCAGTTTAATGTAAACATTCTAAATTGTATACAGAATCAGCACTATGTACCCCCCAAATGCATTAATGTACACAGTTATGATTTAATTTTAAAAAACCCATTAACATATTAGCATGATTCCTTTTATAGATTTAGTGATTAAAATAGCCTAGAGAACTAAAAGGGGAGTCCTAAAGGAATAGTAAATAGGCTTAGGTAAAGCTGAGCAAGGCTGGGGGTTAGGGAAGGGTCCTGAGAGGCAATAACAAAAATTCTTTTATAGGTTACAAAGGGCTTGCACCTTATGCCTTATGACAACCCTGGTGAATCATGGGAAATCATTTTTCACCCTCCTCTTACAGTGTTTAAAGAAGTTAATGGCTAAGATCAACAATGCATTAGTTCATCATTTGAGTTGAGCTCTGTAAACATTTTCTGCCCATATGCTCCACTAAGGCCATATGTTCTTTGACCAAGATAAAAGATAATCAAGACATTGTCTTCACTCTCAAAGAACTGAATCCACTGTAGGTGGACAACAAGAGGAAAATAATATGATAAGGGAAATAGAAGGCACTGTTAGTACATAGAGAAGGGGCACCTGACTCAGATTAGGAGGTAGAGGTACAATAAATCTAGGGAAGTCTTTCTTCATGAACTAACATGAAAACCCAGATATACTCATGGCAAACCTCATATTCTTTCCATACCCTTCATGATAAACTTTATGATTAAAAGATGGTGTGGTAAGAGATAAGACCAAGAGTGCAGAGGTTCAGACCAGGTTTACTGAAAGGGACAGCAATCCTCCTGGGCAGGGCAAAGATGGTGTTTGCACCCAGGGACAGTTTGAGACCCCTTTTATATGGGACCATAAGGGACAGGCAAATTCCACAGCTTGTATGGGGGTCTTTAGTGACTTAGGGTCCTCTGGTGTGAATTTCTTCATGAGGTGGGGACAAGTAGATCTTTTGGGGGGCTTCACGTGAGGTTGCGTTGGGCCCAGCATCATTTCCAACTCTTGTTAAAAGGAGTGATAGGGATGACAGTCAGGCTTCTGAAACTCTTTCAGGCTGAATACCATCATAGTTGTCCTCGATGGAATGAGTTGGGTGTTGGTAGGAATGTGTGGGGTTTTTTTAATTTTTTTTAATTAAATCATAGCTGTGTACATTAATGCAATCATGGGGTACAGTGTGTTTTCATATACAAATTGAAATATTTTCATCAAACTGGTTAATATACCCTTCATGTCATTTTCCTAGTTATTGTGTTAAGACGTTTATATTCTACTTTTAGAAAAAGTCACTTGTACCCTTGTAAGATAAACTATACAGGTGATCCCTCCAATCACCCTCCCTCCACCCATCCACCCCCCTCCCCTTTCTCCCCCTCCCCCAATATTCTTAGGCTATAATTAGGTTATAGCTTTCATATGAAAGCTATAAATTAGTTTCATAATAAGGCTGTGTACATTGGATACTTTTTCTTCAATTCTTGAGATACTTTGCTAAGAAGAACATTTTCCAATCACCCTCCCTCCACCCATGTAAACATGAAGGAGGTAAAGTCTCCATCTTTCTTTAGGTCTGCATAATATTCCATGCTGTGCATATTCCACAATTTCTTGATTTATTCATGGGTTGATGGGCACTTGGGCTTCTTCCGTAACCTAGCAATTATGAATTGGACTGCAATAAATATTCTGATACAAATATCTTTGTTATAATGTGATTTTTGGTCTTCTGGATATACACCTAGTGAAGAAATTGAAGGATCAAATGGCAGGTCTATTTGTAGTTCTCTAAGTGTTCTCCAGACCTCTTTCCAAAAGGAATTTATGATTCTGCATTCCTACAAGCAGTGTAGAAGTATTCTCTTTTCTCCACATCTGCACCAACATCACTCATTTTGGAATTTTGTGATATGGGCTAATCTTACTGGAGTTAGGTGAAATCTCAAAGTAGTTTTGATTGCATTTCTCTTATGATTAAGGATGATGAGCATTTTTTCATGTATCTATAGGCCATGCACCTATCTTCTTTTGAGAAATTTCTTTTCAAGTCCCATGCCCAGCCTGAGATGGGATCACTTGTTCTTTTCTTGCTAATATGATTGAGTTCTCTATGGATTCTGGTTATTAAACCTTTGTCAGAGACATAACCTAAAAATATCTTCTCCCATTCTGAGGGCTGTCTGCTGTTTTACTTACTGTGTTCTAGGCTGTGCAGAAGCTTTTTAGTTTGATCAGGTCTCAATAGGGTATTTTTGATGTTGCTACAATTGCCTGCCGGGTCCTCCTCATAAAATTTTGCTCCGGCCAATTTCTTCAAGTGTTTTCCCTATATTTTCCTCTAGTATTTTTATAGTTTCATGTCTTAAGTTTAAATCTTTAATCCAGTGAGAGTCTAACTTAGTTAATGGTGAGAAGTATGGGGTTAGTTTCAGTCTTTTAGAGGGCACCAGCCACTTCACCCAGCACCATTTGTTAAATAGGGAATCTTTTCCCCACTCAATGTTTTTAATTGGCTTGTCAAAGATCATATCATGCTAAGTAGCTGGGTTCATCTGTTGGCTCTCTATTCTGTTCCATACATCTATTTCTCTGTTTTTGTGCCAGTACCATGCTGTTTTGATCACTATGGATTTATAGTATAGTCTGATGTCTGGTAGCGTGATTTCTCCTGCTTTGTTTTTATTTCTGAGTAATGTCTTGGCTATATGAGGTTTTTTTCTGATTCCATATAAAATGAAGTATTATTTTTCAAGATCTTTAAAGTATGACAGAGGAGGTTTAATAGGGATTACATTAAAATTATATATCGCTTTGGGTAGTATGGACATTTTAACAATGTTGATTCTTCCCAGCCATGAGCATGGAATTTCTTAACATTTTCAGCTATTTCTTTTCTTAGAGTTTCATAGTTGTCTTTATAGAGATCTTTCACATCCTTAGTTAGGAAAACTCCCAAATATTTCATCTTCTTTGGCACTACTGTGAACAGAATAGAGTCCTTCATTGCTTTTTCAGCTTGGCTGCTGTTGCTATATATAAAGGCTACCAACTTATGAGTGGTGATTTTGAAACCTGAGATGCTGCTCTATTCCTTGATCACTTCTAAGAGTTTTTTAGTAGAATCCCTAGTGTTTTCCAGATATACAATCATGTCATTTGTGAAGAGTAAAAGTTTAATCTCTTCTGACCCTATATGGATACCCTTGATCGCCTTTTCTTCCATAATTGTCATGGCTAAGACTTCCACATAGCTGTTTTTAAATGTTTTAATTTTCCAAGCTTCTCCTCTGGGCCTAAGATGGTCTATTGTATGTTTTCACCTATAATATCTTGCCCCAGGCATCATTTCTGAACAATGGCCTACTTTTAGGCAGGGGTGACAGTATCTTGCATTCGTATTTTAGGGGTTCCACAGACAGGTTAGAACAGATATATGCAATGAGTTGCAAATAAGGCCTGCTCTTGCTTCCTCTGGATTGAGGAGGGAATTGGGAACTGTGCTATTGTTTCAAGAGCAAGACTGCTGCCATGCTGGGGAAGGTTATGGCAAGGGTGAGTAAAAACACTGCAAAACTTTCCCACTGTTTCGATGGTGGCTTCTGTGACTGTAGACCTTTCCCTATTTTCTGGAGCTCTTACAAAGTTGGTTCTGCAATTCTTGTTTTTTCAACATTTCTGTGGGGTAAAAAGAACTTGGAGTTTCCTAGTCCATCATTTTGCTGATATCACTCCCAGTGGCATTTTCTTTTCTTTTCTTTTTTTTCTGAGACAGGGCCTTACTCTGTTGCCCAGGCTGGAGTACAATGACATAGTGATAGCTTGCTGCAGCCTTGAATTCCTGGGCACAAGCAATACTCCTGCCTCAGCCTCCCAACCTATAGCAAGGACTACAGGTGTGCACTAACATACCTAGCTAATTTTGTTTTGAGACAGTTTTACTCTGTCACCCTCTGTATGGTGCTATGGCGTCACAGCTCACAGTAACCTCCAACTCTTTGGCTCAAGTGATTATCTTGCCTCAGCCTCCCAAGTAGCTGGGACTACAGGCACCTGCCACATTGCCTGGCTATTTTTTTGTTGCAGTTGCCACTGCTGTTTTAGCTGGCTAGGGCTGGGTTTGAACTCGCCACCCTCAGTATATGGGACTGGTGTCCTACCTGCTGAGCCACAAGTGCTGCCCCCTAGCTAATTTTTATAATAGTTTGTGGAGGCTGGGTGCAGTGGCTCACAGCTATAATCCTAGCACTGTGGGAGGCTTAGGCAGGTGGATTGCTTGAGCTTAGGAGGAGTGTGAGGCCAGCCTAAGAAAGAGCAAGACCCTCGTCCTTCCTAAAAATAGAAAAACTAGCTGGGTGTGGTTATGCATGCATATCATCCCAGCTACTGAAGAAGCTGAGGAAAGGAGATTGCTCAAGCCCAAGAGTTTGAGGTTGCTGTGAGCTATGATGCCATGGCACTCTACCCAGGGCAACAGAGTGAACTCAGTCTCAAAAAAAAGAAATGTTTTGTGGAGACAGTCTTGCTTTGTTGTCTAGGCTAGTTGTGAACTCCTGGTCTCAAGTAGTCCTTCTACTTCACCCTCCCAAAGTGCTAGGATTACAGGCTTGAGCCACCACACCCAGCTCCCAGTGGCATTTTTTGTATCTTGACTTTTTCCTCATGTTTAATGCTTCAGAACCACAAAGATGGTTGCTATAGCTCTATACATTCCATTTATATTTAGGGCAATGAAAAGCGGGGACAGCTAGAGTACATGACAGCTACACACATCTCCTTTAATGAGGGAAGAAAAAGCCTTTGCATGGGCCAGAACCAGATGACATGGCTACTGTCAGTTGTAAAGGGGGTAGGGAGAGTAGGCAGTAGCCTCTCTCACCTGAGCTATGGGCACAATCCTTTACCAAATAGAGTCCAGGTTCTGATGGCAAGGGAGATAAAGGTGCCACTAGCAGGCTGATTACCTCCCAAAGCCAGAAGTTACAAATGTGACTACTCACATGCCTACCAGAGTACTGCACACACACCCAGCCATGAGACCTGTGGCCCAGGTTGGGTTATTGGCTTACCAAAGCCATCTACATTCCTCTCAGCCCAGGCCCTCAAATTCTCTGAATGGTATGGGGGTGTAGAATAGCAAGCCAGTGAATGATCTTGATGGCTCTAGGGCTTGTTTACATGTGACTTACATCAGGTGTCCACCTGAGACCTGACCATAGAGGGTCACTTTGCTGGTAGTTGGTTGCCCTCAATGCTTTCTGCCATAGCAATTTGATACAGCTCTGCTTCCAGGCCTTCTCAAAGTAGCTACATTTCAGGTGTATGTTATTAGTAGTATCAATCTTACTACTAATAATAGAAAGTTAAAAATGAGGTATCATTTCATGATTATTAAATTAGTAAAGTCCAACAACAAATATAATACATGATGACAGTAAGACCGTGGTGAGATGGTGCATGTGTGCGTGGCTGGTATCAGTGGAAAGAGTCACAGCCCTCAGGAAATCACTGTGTTCATCATCCAGGGTTTGCTTCAGCCCTTCACCAGATAGCAGTAATTGAGAATCTGATAATTACCCAGTAAGTCCCAGATTAGCCTGGGGGAAGAGACTGTGAGCTGTGCCTTAAAGAATCATAAACTCCCAAAATAGAGGGAAAAGAAAAAAGAATGGTAAACCTCAAAGTCTGACTCACCATTCTCATCTCCAGGAACTTGTTTTAAGGAAATAAATAAATAAAAAGACAAAATATCTTTAGGCACAAAGAAGTTACTTATAATGATGAAATATAGGAAACCTGCCCAATGGTCAGCACCAGAAGAGCAGATGGTGCATCTGTCCTATGTATTATAATCCAGCAATATGTGCTATCAGAGATCGAAGGTGATGGTATTTATGTTGAAAGTCAAGATAAAAAGCAAGGTGCTTGAGTGTACAACTTAGCACACATGCCAACAAGTGAGGCTTGGGGGGATGAGTCACAGGCAGTGGGGTGGTAAGATTTCATCTTTTATTCCAAGTTGAATTATGCTGCTCTCACACTATTTGTGTTTTACAAAAGACTCCAAGATATCACATATCTGAGCTCCATCTGTCTGAGGTGCTGGGCTGGGCACAGCTAGGCTCCAGGGTCCCAGCCCGGGCAGCCCCTAATGGAACAAATGTCTAAGAGATGGGTGGGCCCTGCACCCACTGCAGCAGGTGCTGAAGCCTGGCCCTGCTCACCTTGGCACTCACAGCCCCAATGCATGCCAATAGTGACTTCTGGCTGCAAGGGCCCACTGCCTTGTCTGAGGGTTCTCAGCATGGGCTATGATGGCCATTCATGCTGGGGCTAAGTCTTCCATGAGTGTCTTCAACCAGTGACTGATGGATGTGGTAGAAAATTGTCTGCATACTTATTCCTTGGAGGGAACTCTCTGGAATATGTCCTCATCAGCTTCCACAGGTCTTCAAGGGCAGAAGCAGCTCTTGAACACATCATGTGGCAGCCTCAGGGGTTCAGCATGGACCCTCTGTCCCCTGGCTCATTCCCCACTCATCTACTGCTGTCATGTGGAATTACCCCTAAAGAAATATGTACACTGGGATCTTTATTTCAGGGTCTGTCTGCTTCTAGGAGACCTGGATGACAGCACCAAGAACAGAAGACACAGAGAGACCAGATTCATAGTGGTGGAGTCTCATTATTTGTCAGCCAAGGAGTGAGCAGTGCCAGGAAGGTGCTGGCTGGGGCAGGCCCTAGGCCACTCTCTTCTCTCTATCATGGCTGTCTTAAGGCTTAGAGGGCAGCGTGACCCTGCCCTAACCCTCTTCCCCTCAACCTCTGTCTTCCTTGGCATGAGCCTGGGTGGCTCTCCTCTGAGTCAGGTCAGGGTCCACAGAACACAAGAGTCAGCTAGGCTGGGCAACAATGAGCAAGTCTCTCCCTGCAGCTGCCTCCAGCAGGTGGCCATGGAGAAGATATTCTCAACAGCCTGTGGTTATTGGGGGTTGGCCTTAGCAATGCGGACTAAGGTCTTGGCCCTTCCTAGTGATAATGAAAGCCCAAGGGAGGCTTAAAGATTCCTATCAGGAGGGAGTAGGAGATGTTTACCCTGTCTCTGGGCCCAGGTGGGGGCAGAGATGCTGCTCAGTGTTCCCAGCCATACTCTGCCCCTTGGTAGGGCGGGCTGGTGGGACAAGAGGGAGAAGAGGGGGGGGTGGATAAGAAAGAGCAAAGTGAAAAGAGGAGAGTCTTATGTCATCTAGGGTCTCTGTCAACTATTATTTTCTGGAGTGAGCTGTTCTTTTCCTTTGCTTCCTGGAGGAGGGGACTTTTGTCAGTGCGTCACTCTACCCCAGCTGTCCTTATGTTATCAGGCTGTTACTATTAATTAACAACAGTTGCTAAGGATGATAGTGCAGAGGGCATGTCTCATTTAGGGTGGGGCAGAGTGGGGATCTGAGGCTGAGCCAGGGAGGGGAGTCAGGTTCCAGTCTGTGCTGAGCCCCCAAGGCTGGAACCCAGCCAGTGGCTGGTTCCACCTGCATCTGCAGGCCCTTGGGCCAACTCAACAAAGGCTAAAAGGGGGCTAAGAGCCAGGTCTCTCCCCGAGCTAGCTCCACCCTCTGGCTTTGATGGCTTTGGGAAGTGGGGGGAAATCCCAGCCCTGCCACAGAGAGGCTCATCTAAGAGGAGGGCCCATGGAGTGTGGCCCAACAGTGGAAAGAACAAGAGCAAGTGGATTATTAACCAGCAGAGCCAGCCCCATTGGTCCCTTACCCAGTCAGGCCAGGGCTGTCAGCAAGTGGGAGGAGGCTTCCTTAAAGTGTGGTCAGCCTTCAGCTGTACCTGAGGCCTGGTCCTGCTCCCCGCTGACCCCTTTTGGACCCAGGATGGCAGAGGCTGGCCTGAGGGGTTGGCTGCTCTGGACCCTGCTCCTGCACTTGGTGAGTCCCAGTGCTTGTGTCCATGTCCTCTGCTGACTCCCATGAAGCCCTGGAGCCACCCTGTATACCAGGCAGATGCTGCTGGGTGATAGTGAGAGAGGGCCTCAGGGCCTGGGGGGCATCTGGCCCCCTGCTGAGAAGGGATGCAGGTGGTGGGTCCCCACATCACAGGGGCTGAATGGACATGGGATAGGGGAGAGGCATGCTGTGGTCCTGGCCCACAGATGAAGAATGATGAGCCAAGGAGGTGCTGGGGGTGGGCTTCCTGGCAAGTGTCACCTGGAGAGGACAAAGCATCCTGGGGAAGGAAAGAGGTCCAGGGCTTTTGCCTCTTCTGTTCCTCACTCACTCCCATGTCTAGGAGGTAGGTGACCGCATCGGGCCTCAGGCAGGTGGAGGTGTGTGGGACTTCTGGGAGAGACCCTGGCTTCCGGCTGTGGTGCAGTGTGGGGACTCAGGCTGACGGCAATGTGGGCAGAACCTGGCACCCATGAGACACCCTGGTGTCGCCTCCAATCCCCAAGCCTCTCCAGGGTGATTTTCCTAAACTGCAAGTCTACCAGGTCACTTCCTTCTCTTCAGTGACCCTGTCACCCTCCAGAAGAAAAGCCTGGCTGTGCCATTCACTTGTCACTCCAACACTGGTTGGCATGAGCCTCCGGGAGACTCTCCACTGTCCCTTTCCCCTACCCCTACCCTTATCTCCACACTCTTCCTGGCTTCCCACAGTCTGGACAATACCCAGTTGTGCTGACCAGCATCAGAGCCCATGAATGACAATGCTGTGCTCCGCAGGCCCAGAGCGAGCTGTACACTCCCATTCATCAGCCTGGCTACTGCGCTTTCTATGATGAATGTGGGAAGAACCCAGAGCTGTCTGGAGGCCTCACGTCATTGGCCAATGTGTCCTGCCTGTCCAACACACCAGCCCGCAACATCACAGGTGAACACCTGGCCCTACTACGGAGCATCTGTCCCCGCCTTTACACTGGTCCCACCACCACCCAAGCCTGCTGCTCTGTCAAGCAGCTGGTATCACTGGAGGCAAGCATGTCCCTCACCAAGGCCCTCCTCACCCGCTGCCCAGCCTGCTCTGACAATTTTGTGAGCCTGCACTGCCACAACACCTGTAGCTCCAACCAGAGCCTCTTCATCAACGTGACCCGTGTGGCTCAGCGAGGTGTTGGTCAGCCCCCTGCCGTGGTGGCCTATGAGGCCTTCTACCAGCGCAGCTTTGCAGAACAGACCTACGACTCCTGCAGCCGCGTGCGCATCCCTGCAGCTGCCTCACTGGCCGTGGGCACCATGTGTGGTGTGTATGGCTCTGCCCTTTGCAATGCCCAGCACTGGCTTGATTTCCAAGGAGACACAGGGAATGGCCTGGCCCCACTGGACATCACCTTCCACCTCAGGGGGCCTGGTGAGACCCCAGGGAGTGGGATGCAGCCTCTGAATGAGAAGATTGTGCATTGCAACGAGTCCCAAGGTGACAACACAATGGCCTGCTCCTGCCAGGACTGTGCTGCCTCCTGCCCTGTCATAGCACGCCCCCAGGCCCTGGACTTTACCTTTCACCTGGGCCAGATGCAGGGTGGGCTTGCTGTTATCATCATCATCTGCTCTGTCTTTGTCTTGCTCACCATCCTCCTTGTGTACTTCCGAGTGGCCCCCAGCAAGGACAAAGGCAAAAAGGTGGATACCAAGGAGGGAGCTAGCCTCCCTAACAAGCTCAGGCTCTCCATCCACACCCTCCTTGGCCAATTTTTCCAGGGCTGGGGCACATGGGTGGCCTCATGGCCGCTGACTATCCTGGTGTTTTCCACCATATTGGTGGTGATCTTGTCGTGTGGCCTGACCTACATGGAACTCACCACAGACCCTGTGGAGCTATGGTCGGCTCCAAACAGCCAAGCCCGGAAAGAGAAGGCTTTCCATGACCAGCATTTTGGCCCCTTCTTCCGAACCAACCAAGTGATCCTGACGGCTTCTAACCGGTCCAGCTATAGGTACGACTCCCTGCTGCTGGGACCCAAGAACTTCAGCGGGGTCCTGGCCCTGGACCTGCTACTGGAGCTGCTGGAGCTGCAGGAGAGGCTGCGGCACCTGCAGGTGTGGTCACCTGAGGCACAGCGCAACATCTCTCTCCAGGATATCTGCTACGCCCCCCTCAACCCGCACAATGCCAGTCTCTCTGACTGCTGCATCAATAGCCTCCTGCAGTACTTCCAGAACAATCGCACACTCCTGCAGCTCACAGCCAACCAGACACTGCTGGGGCAGACCTCCCAGGTCGATTGGAGGGACCACTTTCTCTACTGCGCCAAGTGAGTCCTTGGTGGGGCCTAGTCAGGAGTGGTATGGAAGGGCTGCCATGGCCTTCTGGGATCTTCTTGGGCAGAAGATGGGTAGTACTCAGATTACTATTATAGCAATAGTATCTACCCCACCCCTGCCCCAGTCTCCACTTTCCTTGGTTAAAGTTCCTACTCACTATGGCAGGTTTGTGTGTAGCCACCAAGTGGTGCCAAGAACATGCCATCCAGCCTGCTGGGTGAGGTTTAAGTGAGAAGGGAGCTGGGGCAGACAGAAAAGGGCTCTCTGAGGCTGGTGCTGAGCAGAGGGCCTCAGCGTGTACTCTTTGTATTCTACACTTGAGAGCAAATGAGAGTCAAAAAGGAAAATAGCATCTCAGTGGTATTAGGAAAACTGTTTTGACCTTGCCGATCTAAGGGGGTCTCTAGGACTCCTGAAGGCCCCAGACCACACTTTGAGAACCATTAGGTTAGACAAGGGAGCCATTGGTCTCTGCCCCTCAGTACCTGGGTCTCCATCACTCTGCTGAGCCCCAACTTTGAGCTGCTGCCCAGAGTGTCCATGCCATGAAGCCAGGGGCTGTCCCTCAGAAACTGTAGGACAGAGGAGCTGTTAGTTGCTCCAGGAAGCATTGGTGGTGACCCCAGACTCACGTCTGATTGCAGGTTTAGAGTCCTTGTGCATCATCTTTATTTTGATTTTGGGTACTCACAACAACTCTTGGTTGTTCCAATAATCCTCATTTCATAAACAGGAAAATAGGCTTAGAGGGGCATGGTGAATTGTTCGGTCTCACAGCAGCCAGCATTCTCAGGAATAGCTGATTACTTACTGCTGTCCTTGCTTGTGCAGAGCTGGGAATAGCACATGCCAACCTTTGCCCAGGCATCCTGCTGCATCTTCACAACCATGCACTTCGCAGAAAGGCCTAAGTTGAAGAGCATATGGATATGCCCAAAGGCACTGTGCTGGTTAACTGTAGATACATTGGCTCCTGGATTCCAGGGCCCAAAATCTGAACTCAGATTTTTGGAACCCCAGGCAGGAGGAGGCAGCTGAGAGAGTAGTGTGTGAGATAGCTGGTACAAGGCTCCACAGCCCACATCCTGCTGCCCCACCCCAAGGGGATCTTAGGGGGTGATGCTCAGTCAGCTTTCTCCATCTGGGAATCATTTAAAGACAGAGCATGGAGGTGCTCAGGCTGGTATGGGTGCCCAGAGCAGCCCCTGCCTGGCATAGGGAAGCATTCAGGACAGCTCTGGCCCCCTCCCTGGGTTGGGGCCTGCAGGAGATCTCGTTGGAAGGAAGCTCTTTAAGGATCCACTGGGCCTGGCTATCTGCAGTTGGCACCCCCAGCTTACCCTCCATGGTGCTGTGGGCCAAGGGTAAGGCAAGGTGTGGCAGGGGCCTCTGAAACTGGGCAGGGCCAGGAAAGGCCCCTTTCCTCTGTGGTCTCCCTACAGCGCCCCCCTTACCTTCAAAGATGGCACGGCTCTGGCCCTGAGCTGCATGGCTGACTATGGAGCCCCTGTCTTCCCTTTCCTTGCTGTGGGGGGGTACAAAGGTAAGATGATTGGGTCCTGAAAGGAGGCCAAGGAAGGCACAATATTAAGGCAGGAATAATAGGCAGAGTGTGGAAGTGGTGACAGGGTCCCATAGCCTGGGCGTGGCCTGGCTATGGAAGCTTCAGACCCATGCCATCCTGCCTTCTCTCTCTGCCACCTACTCCATCTGCTCCCAGAACTGTTTGCTTTGTCCCTGGGCCCAAAGGTCTTGTTTGTGGCTGAGAGAAGTGGGGTGTAGGGAGGAAGGCCATGACTTAGATGAGGAAAGAGATGGGGAGCAACAGCAGGGCAGGGTGTAGGGGTGCATCTGGAAGAAGGGAGGGAAGTGGAGGAGACCCTGGAATGGGAGGGGGGGCAGGGATGAAGCTTCAGGGAACTGAGCATTTCTTATCCCAGGGAAGGACTATTCTGAGGCAGAGGCCTTGATCATGACATTCTCCCTCAACAATTATCCTGCTGAGGACCCCCGTCTGGTCCAGGCCAAGTTATGGGAGAAAGCCTTCTTGGAGGAGATGCGAGCCTTCCAGAGTCGGACAGCTGGAAAGTTCCAGGTTGCATTTATGGCTGAGGTAGGGGCTGTGGGTTCCCGGGGTTGTGGTCCACACGGTCTTGAGTCAGTTACTATGTCCCCATTCAGGCCTTGCCCCCTTCCTGAATGACCCTGGGCACTGCGTGCTCAGAATGGGGTGATTTGAGTGCTGTTCTTGCAGCTGCACGAGGGCTTACAACAGGCCATGGGGCAAAACACATTTGGGGCCCAGTGGCTGAACTCTTGAGCGCTGGCCTGGCCAGAGCAGGTGCAGTCAGTGGGGCTGGTTGGGTATGTATCCACAGCGCTCTCTGGAGGATGAGATCAACCGCACCACGGCTGAGGACCTGCCCATCTTTGCTGTTAGCTACATTGTCATCTTCCTGTACATCTCCCTAGCCCTGGGCAGCTACTCCAGGTGCAGCCGAGTGCTGGTGAGAAGTGGGAGAGAGATGGTGAGGTGGGATGGCCCAGGGCCTCAGGCCTTCTAAAACTTCCTTAACTAGAGTACCTCAAAGCAGCAAAATGGATATATTCAAAGTGACTCTCCTAAAGGGTGATGTTTCTCGGAAGTGTTCAAGAACAGTTTTCTTTCTGTTACCTGACATGCTCCACTTGTCCAAATGTAAAGCTAGCATTCAAAATCTCTTGCAACATGTGCTCAAGGAAGATGCAGCAGGGTCACCTGTGTCTTTGGGTGCCATGGGACTACCCTTGGGGGAATGGCTCTGCAGAGGGATTTCCTAAAATGGGAACTCCTTGCCACTGGGAGCAGTACTGCACACCTGTGAGTACATGCTCCCCAGTCTCCTCTAGCCCAGACTGAGGGACATATATGGGCAGGTGCCCTGGTGGCCAGGGGCTATGATTGGTTGCATTACAGGTGGACTCCAAGGCCACGCTGGGCCTGGGCGGGGTGGCCGTGGTGCTGGGAGCAGTCATGGCTGCCATGGGCTTCTTCTCCTACCTGGGTATCCGCTCCTCCTTGGTCATCCTCCAAGTAGTACCTTTCCTGGTGTTGGCTGTTGGGGCTGACAACATCTTCATCTTTGTCCTCGAGTACCAGGTGAGAATGGAGTTCTCCACCTCTCCTACTGCCCCTCCACTCTCAACTCCACCTCCTGGCCACATAGAACTGCAGCATCATTTTGCTAGACTCTGTGCATTGACACTCTAGTTTGTGCAGTGTGTTAGCCAGGTGCAGCTGCACACGCCTGTAGTCCCAGCCACTCAGGAGGTTGAGGCAGGGGAATTTTGAGTTTGAGCCTGGCTTGGGAAACATAGTGAGACCCTGTCTCCACCAAAAAAAAAAAAATAGAATGTGTTGATAAAAATGAGTTTATCCTGTGCCATCTAGAATTTGCAACAACTAGGGAAAGCTTTCTGTGTCAGTACATTTATGCTACAACGTAGCATTCCACAATAAGGATAAATCATAATCACTTTAGACTCCCCTGTGAACTTCCAGAGTTCCAGTGATGTTTGGAACAGGATTGCTATAGATAGCCCAAGTGAACAAATGAACATTTGTTCTAGAGCATTTCTCTAGAAAGAGTGGTTGTGGAAAGTGTTAGAGTCTGTTCTCAATTCAGGAAGGACAGAGAAAATTCTTCAGGCCTGTCTGAGTCTTTGGGCTCTTGCCAGTTCCTATCAGCCTTCCCAGGATGGTGCCTTTCATGGGCTCTGGACTCTATTCCTGCTATTCTTATACAGAGGCTGCCTCGGAAACCTGGAGAGGAACGGGAGGTCCACATTGGCCGAGCCCTGGGCAGGGTGGCTCCCAGCATGCTGCTGTGCAGCCTCTCTGAGGCCATCTGCTTCTTCCTTGGTAAGCCTGGGGCAAACCCTTCCTACCCAGGGGCTGGGCCTGTTGGGTTAGTCCAGGGGCCCAGGAGTTCTCAGAAGGCAGTGGGCACAGGGCAGACTTCCTTCCCTCTGCACCTTGCCTGTGTAGGCTCCCACCCTGGCTCTGAAGCAGGATTGCCTTGACAGCCTTCTGTCCCCCACAGGGGCCCTGACCCCCATGCCAGCTGTGCGGACCTTTGCCCTGACTTCCGGCCTTGCTGTGATCTTTGATTTCCTGCTGCAGATGTCTGCCTTCGTGGCCTTGCTCTCCCTGGACAGCAAGAGGCAGGAGGTAGGGGCAGCTGGGCCAGGACCAAAGTACTTGTCTCTGGGTCTCCACCTTGGCAGGGAGAAAGGGTGGTCTCAAGTGCCACAGAGATGGCCCAGAGAGTGGGGTATGGGGCTGAGGCATTGCAATTGGAGTAAAGTATTTGGCCACGTATTCCGCACTTTCCTATAGAAAAAGAATTTTGTTTTAGCAATTTTGAGAAACATGATCAAACCTCCTAAAGTACATGAGGTGAATAAATAAAATACAGTTCAGTCTCAAACAATGCAGAGTCGGGGCGCCAACTACCAAAGCAGTACAAAACGTGCGTATAACTTTTGACTTACTTCCCTAAAACTTAGCTAGTAACAGGCCACGATCGACTAGAAGCCTTAACAATGACATTAAACAGTTTTTACACATATTTTGTATGTTGTATTATACACTGTAGTCCTACAATAAAGTAAGCCAGAGAAGATAAATGTATTAAGACAAAGATAAAGAAGAGAAAATATGTTGGCTTTTCACCAAGTGGAAGTGGATCACCTGGACTTTATCCTTCTCGTCTTCAGGTTGAGTGGGCTGAGGAAGAGCAGGGAGTGGAGGGGTTGGTTTTGTTGTCTCAGGGGTGGAAGAGGTGAAAGAAAATCTGCATACAAGTGGAGCCATGCATGTAGTTCAAACCCAAGTTGTTCAAGGAGTCCAGCTCTTGCTACCATGATGGTTTAAAATCAAAGATATTTTATCAAGATAGAAAATAAATGCAAACAGCACATTGGCATATCCCCATGAGCAGTGTTGGCACAGGCCACTCCCAGAAGGTGGCACTTCCTGGGATAGGGAGGCAGTTCCTGGGGTCTACTCTGGAACTACCTTGAGGGTCCATCTCCCTTTCTAGGCATCGCGGCTGGACCTCTGCTGCTGTGCCAAGCTCCAGGAGGTACCCCCACCTGGCCAGAGTGAGGGGTTCCTACTCCGCTTCTTCCGCAAAGTCTACGCCCCCTTCCTAATGCACCGGCTCACCCGTGGGGTCGTGGTGAGTGGGTCTTACACCACAGGGGGCAGGGGGACTGTGTGGGGACTTGCCCTTGAAGAGAGCAGGGTTGGTGCTGATATTTGGGCCTGGCACTCAAGTCTACCCAACTCCAAAGGGTTTGTTTGCCAGGACACCCTGACTGGCTCAAATTTATGGGAAGGTGGGGTGCTACTGCACAGGGAGTTCTCATGCAACAGTTCCCTCCTCAGCTGCTGCTGTTTCTGGCTCTGTTTGGAGGGGGTCTCTACTTCATGTGCCACATCAGCGTGGGACTAGACCAGGAGCTAGCCCTGCCCAAGGTGAGCCCAGGTCCTTCCCAGCCCTCAGCCCCCTGGGATTTGGGAGGGGCAGTAGTACCCAGCAGGCAGGGGCCAGACACATGAGCCAGCGGTGTGATTGGCAGTGTAGAATTGCTTGTCGCCTTGGAAGTGCCCCCAGTGGACCTTGAAAGAGAAGTCACATTTGTGTATAAAAAGCACAAGAGCCATATGCCAGCCCAAGGCCACACTAAGAGTGATGTCCCAGGCATCTGGGACACATGAGATGACTGGCCACGGAGAATGACCAATGCCTTGCTGAGAGCCAGCCCTGTGCTAGTGCTGTGAATCCTCCAGGCCTGGGGCTGAGGAGGGCAGGGGCTCAGAGGAAGGAAAACCTGTATGGTTAGAGGGGACCTCTAAGGTTGCACAGGATTTGCAGGGGAAAATGCTGACAGACTCACCTGGGGGGTGAATCCAGGTGTGTTTCCTGGGCATGGGAGCAACCATGGGACAGGAGTGAAGAAGAACAAGTTGGAGGAAGGGAGTATGATGGGGGAGGGCTCTGATCACCAGGCCTAGGCCAGAAAGTGTGTGGCACAATGTGTCAGCCAAGCCCAGGACCCATGGCTTGTCTGCAAATGCATCAGGGGTGGTATGGGCTGGTGGTAGCAAAGTCTGAGACACATGGCCAGACTGAGTGACCAGTCTCTAGGGAGAAGGAGGGAATGGTGGGGGCTCGCTCTATAGGACTGCTCAGGAGAGCTGTGATGGAGGTGTGGATGAGGATCTGGGTACTGGCAGGAGCCCCAGAGGGAGCAGGCAGGTTCGCAGCCAGTGACAGGGCTGAGTGGGGTGTGGCTGGGATAGATTTTAGGTAGTGCTGGCCCAAGATTTTGAAAGTGAGGTGAAAAAGGAGAGCAGCCAGCTCAGAACTATAGCTTCTAGTGACCATATGGAGGGACAGAAGGTAGGGAAGCCAGCAAGGGCCACAGCCAGCAAGGGCCACCTACAGAACCAGGGTTGTATCACAGGGTGGAGGCAAAGAAGTTTCCCAGTGTCCTGAAAGCAAGAAGGAAGGAGGTGGCCAGGCACAGTGGCTCATATCTGTTAATCCTAGTACTTTGGGAGGCTGAGGTAGGAGGCTGGAAGGATTGCTTGGAGCCGGGAATTTGAGATCAACCTGACAGCATAGCAAGACACTGTCTCTACAAAAAAATAGAAAAATTAGCAAGAAAATAGCTAGGTGTGGTGGTACACACCTGTAGTCTCAGCTACTCAGGAAGCTGAGGCAGAAGGATTGCTTGAGCCTAGGAGTCTGATGTTGCAGTGAGCTATGATCACAGCATTTCACTTTAACCCATGCAACAGAGGGAGACCCTATCTCAAAAAAAAAAAAAAAGAAAGAAAGAAAGTAGAGAAAAAGAAAAGAAAAAAAGTCAAAAAATGAAGGAAGGAGGCGAGACGCGGCAAGACTTCAGTGAAGTTTTATGTTGACGGGTTTTGTTTATTTTTCTGTTGGGGATATTTGTTTCTTATTTCTTTTTAAAAATTCATTTTCCCATTTTTTTTTATTTGAGCAAAATACATATGAAATTTACCATGCTAATCAATTTTTTTTGAAAAAAGGTTTTAGGTAATAAAGTATTTTCTTTTGTTCTTCCTTTCTTTTATTTCTATCTTTCTTCTTTTCTTTCTTTCTTTCTTTCTCTCTTTTTTTTGAGGGTCTTATTCTGTTGCCCAGGCTGGAGTGCTGTGGTATCCTCATAACTCACTGTACCTCAGACTCCTGTGCTCAAGTGATCCTCTTGCCTCACGCTTTCAAGTAGCTAGGACTACAGGCCCCCTCCCAATATTTTTATTTTTGGCTAATATTTTCTATTTTTTGTACAGATGGGGTCTCACTCTGTTGCTCAGGATACATCTTAAGCATTTTAAGTGTACAGTTCAGTGATATTACTGTGTTTCCCTGAAAATAAGACACTGTCTTATATTTATTTTTTCTCAAGAAGACACACTAGGGCTTATTTTCAGGGGATGTCTTATTTTCATTAAAAATAATATAACAATCTACATTTATTCAAATACAGTTAAGTCATCTTCTTCTGGAACCTGACAGGGAAAGCCGACCTTGTTGGTGGGGTTGGCACTAGTGATGCGTGAACTCCTTTCCCCTAGCCGTTTGCACATGCGCAATAGGATGCCTGTGTTTGGGGTTACCAGATGTGCACCTGCGCAAGTGCAAACAGCTTGGAGAAAGGAGCTGTGGTAGATAAAAGGTATTCTAGTCTTCCTTACTGCTCCACCCCAAAATGCATGGTGTGGCTATGCAGTGTATCTAGCCATGCCCATCACTAGGTCTTATAATCTGGGGTAGGGCTTATATTTAACAAATACATAGAAATCCTGCTAGGGCTTATTTTTTGGTAGGTCTTATTTTCGGGGAAACACGGTAAGTCCATTCATATTATTTAACCATCACCACTATCCATCTCCATAACTCTTTTCTTCTTACAAAATTGATACTATACTTAATGAACAATGGACTCCCCCTTCTCTCCTCCCTCCAGCCCTTGGCAACCACCACTCTACTTTTTGTCTCTATGAGTTTGACCATTCTAGGCACCTCATGTAAGTGGAATTATACAAATATTTGTCCTTTTGTGACTATCTTATTTCACTTAGCAGGATGCTATAGTATGTGTCAGAATTTCTTCCTTGTTAAGATTGGATAATATTCTACTATGTGTATATGCCGCATTTTGTTTATCCATTCATCTGTTATTGGATATGTGGCTATTGTGAATAATGCTGTTATGAACATGAATGTCTGAATCCCTGCTTTGAATTCTCTGGATATATACCCAAAAGTAGAGTTGCTGGATCATATAGTAATTATGTTTCTCATTTTTCAAGTACTCTTTATGTTTTCCACAACAGCTGCAACATTTTACATTCCTACTAGCAGCACACAAAGTTTCCATTTTCTTTCTTTCTTTTTTTGGAGACAGAGCCTCAAGCTGTGGCCCTGGGTAGAGTGCTGTGGCATCACAGCTCACAGCAACCTCCAATTCCTGGGCTCAAGCAAGTCTCCTGCCTCCGCCTCCCAAGTAGCTGGGACCACAGGCGCCCGCCACAATGCCTGGCTATTTTTGTTGTTGTTGTTGTTGCAGCCATCATTGTTGTTTGGTGGGCCCGGGCTGGATTCGAATGCGCCACCTTAGGTGTATGTGGCTGGTGCCTTAGCCACTTGAGCCACAGGTGCTGAGCCTCCAATTTCTTTATATCCTCACCAACACTTGGTCTTTTCTGTTTTTTTTATTTTAATAATAGTCATCCTATCAGATGTGAAGTAGTATCTCCATTGTAGTTTTAACTTGCATTTCTGTAATGATTAGTGATGTTGAGCATTTTTAAAAAGTGCTTATTGGCCATTTGTTGTCGCTGTTTGTCCCCACTGACTTCCTTGGAATCTGTTTTTTTTTTAGAGACAGAGTCTCACTTTGTCACTCTCAGTAGAGTGCTGTAGCATCACAGCTCACAGCAACCTCCAGCTCTTGGGCTTAGGCCATTCTCTTGTATCAGCCTCCCAAGTAGCTGGGACTACAAGCGCCAGCCACAACACCTGGCTATTTTTTGTTGCAGTTTGGCTGGGCCAGGTTTGAACCTGCCACACTTGGTATATGGGGCTGGTGCCCTACTCACTGAGCCACAGGTGCCGCCCGTGGAATCTGGTTTCTAATCTAATCATTGACTTGTTCAAAACTGGTTCATCAAGTCTAGGTTTTTTCTATTAATATGCTGGGAAAAGTTTTGATCACTGATTGAATCTCCTTATTAGTTAATGGTCTATTCAGATTTTCTATTTTTTCATGATTTAGTCTTGGTAGGTTTGTGTTTCTAGAAATTATCCATTTCATGTATATTATCTAGCATTCAGGCATACAATTGTTCATAATACTTTTTATAATTCTTTTTAAATTAGAATGAGTACTAATTTCCCACTTTCAATTTTGATTTTAGTAATTTGAGTCTTCCCCCCCCCCAGTTAATCTAGCTAAAGACATGTTGATTTTATTAATTTTTTTGATGAACCAACTCTTGATTTTTTTGATTTTCTCTATTGTTTTCTTATTCTTTTTTTGACTGGGGCTGGGTTTGAACCCACCACCTCTAGTATATGGGGCCAGTACCCTGTTCACTGAGCCACAGGTGCCACCCCAGTTTTCTTATTCTTTGTTGTTGTTGTTGTTTGAGACAGAGCCTCAAGCTATCCCCCTGACTAGAGTGCTGTGGCATCACAGCTCACAGCAACCTCCAACTCCTGGGCTTGAGTGAGTCTCCTGCCTTAGCCTCCCAAGTAGTTGGGACCACAGGTGCCTGCCACAGCGCCCAGCTATTTTTTTTTGGTTGCAGCTGTCATTGTTGTTTTTTGGTGGGCCTGGGCTGGATTCAAACCTGCCACCTTAGGTGTATGTGGCTGGTGCCTTAGCCACTTTAGCCACAGGCACAGAGCCAGTGTTCTTATTCTTTATTTTATTTATCTCTGCTCTAATTTTTATTATTTTCTTTTTCTTGAAAACTTTGGGGTTTAGTTAGTTCTGTTTTTCTAGCTTCTTAAGTTGTTAGGGTGTTAGAGATTTTTTTTTTTTTTAAGACAAAGTCTCACTTTGTTGCCCCTGGTAGAATGCTGTGGTGTCATAACTCACAGCAACCTCAGACTCCTGAGCTCAAGCAATCCTCTTGCCTCAGCCTCCCAAATAGCTGGGATTACAGGCACCTGCCACAGTGCCCGGCTATTTTTAGAGGTGGGGTCTTGCTCTAGTTTGAACTAGGCTGGTCTTGAACTCATGAGCTCAGGCAATCTGCCCATCTTGGCCTCCCAGAGTGCTAGGATTACAGGTGTGAGCCACCATGCCTAGCTGAGATATTTTTCTTTTTTAAATTCATAGCATTTGCAAGTATAAATTTCTCCCTTAGTACTGCTTTTACTATATCCCATAAGTTTTGATATGTTTTGTTTTTGTTTTCATTCATCACTAAGTGTTTTCTAATTTCCCTTGTGATTTCTTCGACCCATTGCTTGTTTAAGAATATGTTATATTGCGGCGGGCGCCTGTAGTCCCAGCTACTCGAGAGGCTGAGGCAAGAGAATTGCCTAAGCCCAAGAGCTGGATGTTGCTGTGAGCTGTGATGCCAAGGCACTCTACCGAGGGCGACAAAGTGAGACTCTGCCTCAAAAAAAAAAAAAAAAAAAAAAGAGTATGTTGTGTAATTTCCTCAGATTTGTGAATTTTCTACGTTTCCTTTTGTTATTGATTTCTAACTTCATTGTATTGTGGTTAGAGAAGATAATTTTTACAATGTCTTTTTTAAACTGAGATTTAAATTGTGACCTAACATATTATCTATGCTGGAGAATGTTCCATGTGCACTTGAGAAGAGTGTGTATGTTGTTGTTGGGTAAATTATTCTGCATCTGTCTATTAGATCTAGTTGGTTTACTGTGCTGTTCAAGTTCTCTATTTCCTTATTCTCTATTTCTCTATTCATTATTGAGAGTGGGGAATTAAACTCTCCAACTATTATTTGAACCATTTATTTCTCCTGTAAGTTTTGTCAGTTTTTGCTTCAGATATTTTGATGGTCTGTTATTAGGTTCATAAATGTGTATAATTGTTATGTTTTTCTCACTGAGATAAAACTTCTATTAATATATAATGTCCTTCTTTGTCTCTTATAGGCTTTTTGATTTAAAGCTCATTTTGTCTAATATTAGTATAGTTACTCCTATTCTCTTTTGGTCACTATTTGCATGGAAAATATTTTTTCTATTCTTTTACTTTCAACCTGTTTGTGTCTTTTGACCTAAAGTGAGTCTCTTGTAGATAGGATATAGTTAGATCATTAAAAAATCAGTTCTGTGGCTCAAGTGGCTGAGGTGCCAGCCACATACACCTAAGGTGGGGTGGTTTGAATCCAGCCTGGGCCCACCAAAACAACAATGATGGCTGCAACCAAAAAATAGCCTGGTGTTGTGCCAGGTGCCTGTGGTCTCATCTACTTGGGAGGCTGAGGCAGGAGACTTGCTTGAGCCCAGGAGTTGGAGGTTGCTGTGAGCTGTGTGATCCCACGACACTCTACCCAGGGGGATAGCTTGAGGCTCTGTCTCAAAAAAAAAAAAATCAGTTCTGCCAATCTATGTCTTTTGATTGGACAGTTAAATCCATTTACATTTAGGATAATTACTGATAAGGAGGGATTTGTTTCTGTTGTTTTCCATTTTTTTACTTTTAATTTTTAAAGTTTCTTTTGGGTTTTTTTCTTTCTTCTTCTTTTTTTTTTTGGCTGGTGCTGGGTTTTGAACCCACCACCTCTGGTATATGGGGCCAGCACCCTACTCCTTTGAGCCACAGGCGTCGCCCTGGGTTTTTTTCTTCCTCTAGTTTTCTTTTCATTTTGCTAGTTGTCTTCTACATGTCTTATAACTTTTGGTCTCTCATTTCCTGAGTTACTGACTTCTTTTGTGTTTAGTTGATTTTTTTTTTTTTTTGTCTGTTGAGGCATTTTATTTTTAAGTATGTATTACATCCCTAGAAAAAGAATCCCCAGATTTTCCTTCCTTCTTGCTTCTTCATGGTCCATGAATGTGTTTAGTTGATTTTAAATGGTTGAAACTTTTAATTTATCTTCTCTTTTCTTTTGTGTATATTCTATAGTTAATTTTCTTTGTGGTTACCATGGGGATCACATTAAACTTATGTCAACTTAACTTCAATAGTATATGAAAATTCTGATCTTGTTCAGTTCCATCCCATTCTTTTTGGTTATTAATGTCACAAAATTATATCTTTATGCTTTGTGTATCTATAATAAAAACTTTTATGCATTAGTCTTTTCAGTCATGTAGAAAACAAAAAGTGGAGTACTTACTTTTGTAACTATCAATTTACTTACCTTTGCCAAGGATCTTTATTTCTTCATAAGTGTCTGAGTAACTGCCCAGTGTCCTTTCATTTCAACCTGCAGGATTCCCTTTAGCATTTCTTGAAGGGCAGGTCTAGTGGTAACTAATTCCTTCAGCTTCTGTTTATCTGGGAATATCTTTATTTCTCCTTATTTTTGAAGAATAGTTTTGCAGGGATTAGGGTTTTTAGTTGACAGGTTTTTTTTTTTTCTTTAGGACTTTGAATATACAAATCCATTAAGTTCTGGCTTCCAAGGTTTCTGATGAGATGTATGCTTATAATCTTATTAAAGATTAATTGTATGTGATGAGTCACTTCTCTCTCGTTGTCTTCAAGATTCTCCGTTGTTGGCTTTGAATTTTTTATTTTACATTTTATTATTTTTTAAAAGACTAGTTTTTTATTTGAGACAGAGCCTCAAGCTGTTGCCCTGGGTAGAGTGCTGTAGCATCACAGCTCACAGCAATCTCCAATTCCTGGGCTCAAGCAAGTCTCCTGCCTCCGCCTCCCAAGTAGCTGGGACCACAGGCACCTGCCACAATGCCCAGCTATTTTTTGGTTGTGGCCGTCATTGTTGTTTGGAGGGCCTAGGCTGGATTTGAACCCTCCAGCTCAGGGTCAGCCACATACACTTAAGGTGGTGGGTTCCAATCCAGCTTGGGCCCGCCAAACAACAATGATGGCGGCAACCAAAAATATTGCCGGGTGTTGTGGGGGGCGCCTGTGGTCCCAGCTACTTGGGAGGCTGAGGCAGGAGACTTGCTTGAGCCCAAGAGTTGAAGGTTGCTGTGAGCTGTGATGCCACAGCACTCTACCCAGGGCCACAGCTTGAGGCTCTGTCTCAAGAAAAAAAAAAAGACTAGGTTTTGATATGTTTCCCAGGTTGGACTTGAACTCCTAGGCACAAGCAATCCTCCTGCCACAGCCTCCCAGGTAGGGTGGACTAAAGGCATGTACCACCATGCCTGTCTTGTCTTTGGCTTTTGACAGTTAGATTATAATATCCTTTGGTGTCATTCTCTTTGAGTTTATTCCATTGGAGTTTGTTGAGTTTCTTAGTTTTTTTGGTTTTTTTTTTTTTTGGAGACAGAGTGTCACTTATGTTGCCCTCGGTAGAATCTTCAAGATTCTCCATTGTTGGCTTTGAATTTTTTATTTTACATTTTATTATTTTTTTAAAAGACTAGGTTTTTTTTTGAGACAGAGCCTCAAGCTGTCGCCCTGGGTAGAGTGCTGTGGCATCACAGCTCACAGCAACATCCAACTCTTGGGCTTAAACAGTTCTCTTGCTTCAGCCTCTCAAGTAGCTGGGACTACAGGCGCTCACCACAACGCCAGGCTATTTTTTTGTTGTGTTTGTCATTGTTGTTTAGCTGGCCCTGGGCCAGATTTGAACCTGCCAGTCTAGGTGTATGTGGCTAGCACCCTACCCACTGAGCTATGGGCGCTGCCCATGGAAGTTTGTTTTTTAAACTTCTCTTTAAATCTCATGTAACTCACTTCAACTGGAAGTGGAGGAGAAATCAATGATGGCAGTGGGAGTTGCAGTAATGGCTATCTACCTGTGTGTCTGTATCACTAAGATTAGAAGTAACGATCAGAGGTCAGAACTCAGATCCTTGATATTTGGAAGACAGTATCTTATTGCCTACTCTCTCTCGTAAGCTGTGTGCAAACTACTCAGAAAATGTACTCTTGATTACATGCCTTAAGGCTGGGGGTGGGGAATGGACAGCTACTACTGTGATAAGAGCTGAAACTGACACAAATTAACTACACCTTATCTTCCATGCCTTACCTTGGAGGCTTACAACCCTTGATAGCCTCCAGGTTTCCAAGAAAGTTACATCAGACAAATTCTGCCAGAAAAATTGTTGTCTAGTTGGGATGACAGATTCCTGTTGCTTCCTACTCTGCCACCTTCCCTGATGTTACTCTGAGGTTTTGTGTTACAAGGGAACAGACCATGATGATACCTGGGGCATGGCCCTGAGGGTGTGCACACAGACATTTACATGTACATGCAAATATAGGCTGTGATCACAGGCCAGCCGTTAGACTGTGGCTGTGCCAAATTGGGGATGATAAGAAGGGAAAAACTTATGTGCATGTTCGTCTTTGTCAGTATATGTTCATGTAGGTGGTGTGTGCTGCTTTGTGTTTATACCTCCATGAGTGTACTTCTGTGCATGTACTTATGATTATATATATATTTGTGAATCTTGCAGCATGTACATTCGTGAGAACACCTAAAAGCATGTTCCTTTGTAATTGCACTGTGCAGTAACATCTGTAAGGGTAACCCTGAATGTGTGCGTCTGTGTATGTTCTTCATCTGTACCTTGTTTGTGACCCCTAAGCATGTATTTCCTTATGTTTGCCATGATTGTGTACTTCTGTGTGAGTACCTCTGAGCATGCACCTCTGTGTATACCTTTGTGTGTGTACCACTCAGCATTTACCTTTGAGTATATAACTATGCATGTACTTCTGAGTGTGTACCTCAGTGTGTGCCTCTGTGTGTACTTCTGAGCATGGATCTCTGTATCTTCAAGAGCCTGAGGTAAAGTTAGCACTTTAGTGGGGAAAGGCCTCCTGAGGCTCACTGACCCTCCTCTGCTCCCAGGACTCATACCTCCTTGACTACTTCCTCTTTCTGAACCGCTACTTTGAGGTGGGGGCCCCAGTATATTTTGTTACTACCTCGGGCTACAACTTCTCCACTGAGGAGGGTATGAATGCCATCTGCTCCAGCGCTGGCTGTGCCAACAACTCCCTCACCCAGAAGATCCAGTATGCCTCTGAGTTCCCTGAGCAGTGAGTGTCTGGCCTGCCTGGCTACTGGCCTGTTCCCTGTCTGTGCACCCTGCAATCCCCTCTTCCTGCTTATTCTACCCCTCCCCTTGCCCCACTGTCCTGTGGCCTCATGCCTGGGGAGGCTCAGCCTGGGGGTCGGGCCACAAGAAAGACCTACTACCCTGCCCAGCTTGTCCTCCTTTCCCCTCCCTATTGCCCTCAGGTCTTACCTGGCCATTGCTGCCTCTTCCTGGGTGGATGACTTCATTGACTGGCTGACTCCATCCTCCTGCTGCCGCCTTTATATCTTAGGCTCCAATGCGGGCAAGTTCTGCCCCTCCACCGTCAGTGAGTATGGGACCTTGTGTGTGGGGGGGCTTATTGCCTACCACAGCTTGGGGAAACTGAGACTAGAGAAAGGAAAGGACCGGAGAGCTTCTCTCTACTCCTCTCACTCCTCCTGCAGGGCCTGTTGGAAGCAGGGGAACAGGTTTGGCCTCAGAGACAGGCGCTCTGTGAGGAGTACCTGTGTGGGTGGCTGTGCTAGACCATGGGCCTTCAAACACTTATGCCTGGCATATATGGATCCCTGCTTGCAAAGCATGTGGTGCTTGCTGTGGTGGGGTGGGAGGGTGGCAAGGAGTCAGAGGTTGGTGCATGGCCTCACCGCCTGGAGCTGCTGCATTTGTAGGTTGAGTGCAAGGTCCCTGTGGGACCTGTTTCTCTGCCCCAAACTTCCCTTCCCCACCTACTGCTTGTAGGTGCCAGCAGTTTCTATAACTAAGAGGGGGAACTTCTCCTACAGTCAGAGATGACAAGTGCAAATCCCCCTAGAAGTGACTCTGAGGCAAGAATGCCTGGGGAAACTTTCATGGGAGGGAAGGAGAAAGAGCAGGACAGAGCAGGAATAGCTGGTCGTGGGGTACTGCTGTCCAGAGTCCCCCTCTCTCTGCAGACTCCTTGAACTGCTTAAAGAACTGCATGGACTTCACAATGGGCCCCGTGCGGCCTTCAGTGGAGCAGTTCCACAAGTACCTCCCCTGGTTCCTGAGTGACCCACCCAACATCAAATGTCCCAAAGGGTAGGCTTGGGAGGTCTTCTACTGTGGAGGGTGGACCTGTGGGCAACAGGAGGGGGATAAGCGCAGTGGAAAGAAGGAAGCTGTGAGGGCCTCTGCGGGGAGGCTGGGTGCTGGATAGAGGGGAGGAGCATAGTCCCCACTAAGTCTTTGCCCTGGCTTCTCCCGCAGTGGCCTGGCAGCTTACAGCACCTCTGTGAATCTGAGCTCAAATGGCCAGGTCTTAGGTAAGCATAGCCTCTCTTGGAGGGGAGGACAAACGTGGGCTGTCTGGACAGTCCTGAGAGCCTGGGGAATAGCCTCTCTCCATCTTACATACTCTCTCATTCGCGGGAGCCTCTAACAGTGCTACCCCTGTCAGCAAGCGTCCTGTTTCCCAACGCCACATTCTCAGACTTTGCCCCTTCTTCTACCCTCAAGTCCACATTTAGCATGAAATTTGTGGAGTTCTTTTAGAAGTTGATTCCATACTGCGGAGTCCCTTCACCCTAGGCTAAGCACCTTTTCTTGCCTGCACAACTTACCCCAATGTCAGCAGCGGCATTGGGGTAAGTTGAATTAGTTAACTGGCTAAATGAATTAGGATGCCTGGGCAGTGCACTCCTAGCAACCATTAGAAGTAACAAGGGAGATGCGGTTGGACTGGCAGAGAAAAGAGCCATGACGTGTTCCTTAACACAGCCCCAGCAGAATGAGCTGGTCATCTGAGCCAGGAGCTGGCCACAGCTCGGTGCCCATGTGCTTGGCCAGGGGTCCCTGAGGAGCTGCAGCTGGAGATGGATCTGGGGTCAGCAAGTGGAGAGGGAAGGCTTCAGTGCAATTCAATTTGCACTGAAATCCTTCATGGTTTGAATTACTAGCTACAGACTAATGAAAGCTGCTTGCTCCACCTGCCCACTAAATCTTCCATGAAGGACCCATCTTTCCAGAAGGGCAATCTGCCACACCACAGCCCTGGTCCCTGGCCACAGCATGCTCTGTGTGGGCCACATGGTGGGGCTAGTGTGGGTAGAAGGGACTAGGAGTCTCAGTCAGAAACAGAAGAGTAGGCCCTGGAGGGAGGAGAGGGGGAGCCAATCTCCTGTGACCTGGGGCAGATCTGTGCCCACCTCTGACCCTGTGTCTCCTTGTGTGTGCACTGGGTTAGTCTAGAGCAGTGCTTCTAGACTGCTGGAGTCCCCTGGCCAGTAGCATTAGCATCACCTGGAAATTGTTAGAAATGCAAGGTCTAGGCTTCACCTGAGTCCTTCCAGACCTGAATTTCCAGGCTTGGGTGGCCATCTGTGTGTGAGCCAACCTCCAAGTGGTCAGAGATCTGGCAGAAGGCTCTCCAGTCACTCTGACGTTGCATATGTCCAAGAACATTTCTTTTTTTCTTTACATGTAGCTGTTGTTTCTTTTCCAAATCCACATGGTCACTGTACACAACTAAGAAATAACCTTGGGCGGTACCTGTGGCTCAAACAAGTACATCACTGGCCCCATATATCAGAGCTGGTGGGTTCAAACCCAGCCCCGGACCAAAAAAAAAAAGAAATAACCTTCATTGGCTCAGCACCCATAGCACAGTGGTTATAGTGCCAGCCACATACACTGAGGCTGGCAGGTTCAAATCCAGCCTGGGCCAGCTAAAACAACAATGGCAGCAACAACAACAAAATAACCAGGTGTTGTGGCAGATGCCTGTAGTCCCAGCTACTTGGGAGGCTGAGGCAAGAGAATTGCTTAAGACCAAGAGTCTGAGGTTGCTGTGAGCTTTGAAGCCACAGTACCCTACTAAGGGTGACATAGTGAGACTCTGTCTCAAAAAAAATAACAACAAAAAAGAAATAACCTTTATTGTATTTACTTGGGAGGAGCCCTAAGCCACAGCTCTAACAATTCAATTGCTTGTGAATTCCATTCAACTGACATTTTTCTGTCTTCCTTTCTGGTCTTTCCTATAGGAAGATGTAAATTTGAAAGCTAATTAATCTTTAACATCCAATGAATATCTTGAAACCTTACAGAGAAGAATTTGGGTTCATCAGGAAGATTTCTTTTTTTTTTTTTTTTTTTTTGAGCCAGAGCCTCAACCTGGGTAGAGTGCTATGCCATCACAGCAACCTCCTGGGCTCAAGCAAGTCTCCTGCCTCTGCCTCCCAAGTAGCTGGGACCACAGGTGCCCACCCCAACATCTGGCTTTTTTTTTTTTTTTGGTTGCAGCCATCGTTGTTGTTTGGTGGGCCTGGGCTGGATTCGAACCTGCCACCTTAGGTGTATGTGGCTGGCGCCTTAGCCACTTGAGCCACAGGCGCCGAGCCAGGAAGATTTCTTTAGACTCCACACATCAAGGCTTGGGCCCAGTCTCGAATCTCCCACAGCACTAGGACCAGCTATGGAGTTTGCGGGGATGGTGCAAAATAAAAATTTGGGCTCCTTGCACAAAATTTACTAAGAATTCCAAATGGCTGTGACAGATCCCTGAGCCCAGCTTGATCAGACACTTGTGCCACTGCCCGTGGGTGTTTTGAGGATGTCCTAGAATGGGTTCTGACCTATGCTTTGCCCTCTCCGTTGTGCCACTGTCCCCAGCCTCGCGGTTCATGGCCTACCATAAGCCCCTGAAGAACTCACAGGATTTCACAGGAGCTTTGCTGGCAGCTCGGGAGCTGGCAGCCAACATCACCGCTGACCTGCGGAAGGTGCCTGGGACAGACCCAGCCTTTGAGGTCTTCCCCTACACGTGAGGAGCTGAGTGGTTAGGCTGGAGGGAGGTGGGGGTGATTGCTAGGCACAGGAGATTAGGGTGGTGGGTTTCAAGAGTTTGCTTGAGATGAGGACCAGCTTCAGGTCAGGAGGCTCCAGCTGTGACTCTGGGCCTGTCCATTTTCCACGCTTGCTCATACCCTACCTGTGCCCACATGAACCTTTAGCATTCTCCTTCTGAAGTAGAGGTGGCCTGCCCACCTTAAGGGGCTGCAAGGCCTGTGCCTGTGACCACACTGTGCTCTCTGGCAGGATCAGCAATGTGTTTTATGAGCAGTACTTGACTGTCCTCCCCGAAGGGCTCTTCATGCTCAGCCTCTGCCTAGTGCCCACCTTCGCTGTCTGCTGCATTCTGCTGGGGATGGACCTGCGCTCCGGCATCCTCAACCTGTTCTCCATCGTCATGATTGTCGTGGACACTGTTGGCTTAATGGCCCTGTGGGGCATCAGCTACAATGCTGTGTCCCTCATCAACCTGGTCACGGTAACCCACCAGACACAGGCATCAGGTGGCCCCTGGAGGGGTGGTTGGGGATCTCGCCTCGTAGAATACTCCCAGTTCTGACTAGAATCTAGATTCTTGCCCCACTGGTATCAGCGAAGATCTGTGCCTTTCTTGGCTGAAGCCCCCTCTTTGCCCATAGGCGGTAGGCATGTCTGTGGAGTTTGTGTCACACATCACCCGCTCCTTTGCCATCAGCACCAAACCCACCAGGGTGGAAAGGGCCAAAGAGGCCACTATCTCTATGGGCAGTGCGGTGAGTGGGATGAGGGGTCTCATCCAGTGTCCTGCCTGAAGCCCTGTGCCCACCTGATACCGTGTGCCCTGCCTGATGTCTTGTGCCCCACCTGATGCCTGGCTGTGGCCCCCAGGTATGTGCAGGAGTGGCCATGACCAATCTGCCTGGCATCCTTGTCTTGGGCCTCGCCAAGGCCCAGCTCATCCAGATCTTCTTCTTCCGCCTCAACCTTGTGATCACTCTGCTGGGCCTGCTGCACGGCCTGGTCTTCCTGCCAGTCATCCTCAGCTACCTGGGTGAGTGCCAAGGCCCACTCCTGCCAGGCTGTCATAGTTATGATGATCACAATAGAGCATGCTCACCATGCAAACTCAGGGAATATGCACAAGCCATAGGCAAACATCAGAAGCACATGCACAGCTAAGAATGTGACCACACAGCATTTCTCATTTTACCTCTTTTATTTTGAGACAGACTTCTAAGCTGTCACCCTGGGTAGAGTACCCTGGCATCACAGCTCATAGCAACCTCCAACTCTTGAGCTTAAGTGGATTCTCTTGCTTCAGTCTACCAAGTAGCTGGGACTACAGGTGCCTGCCACAACGCCTGGCTATTTTTTTGGTGGTTGTTGTTGTTTGTTAGGCCTGGGCTGGGTTCGAACCCACCAGCTCCGGTGTATATGGCTGGACCCCTAGCCGCTGAGCTATAGGTGCCGAGCCTAGTACAAATGTCCTTATGATAAAATGATTTTTTTTTCTTCTGGGTAGATGCCTAGTAATAGGACTGCAGGATCAAATGGGAGATCTAATGTGCATTCTTTGAGGATTCTCCATACTTCCTTCCAAAAAGATTGTATTGGTATGCAGTCCCACCAACAGTGTAAAAGGTGTTGCCTTTTCTCCACATCCATGCCAGCATCTGCAGCTTTGAGACTTTGTGATGGGGGCCATTCTCACTGGGGTTAGGTGATATCTCAGGGTGGTTTTGACTTGCCTTTCTGTGATGATTAGGGATGATGAGCATTTTTTCAAATGTTTGTTAGCCATTCATCTGTCTTTATCAGAGAAGGTTCTGTTCATATCTCTTGCCTGATTGTATTAGCTAGAACTTTCAGCACTATGTTGAATAGTAGTTGCAATAGAGGACAACCTTGTCTGGTTCTAGTTCTAAGTGGAAAAGCTTTCGTTTTACTCCATTCAGTGCAATATTAGTTGTGGGTTTGTTGTAGATGGTTTCAATCAGTTTAAGAAATATGCCACCTATGCCTATATTCTTAGATGTTTTAATTAGAAAATGATGCTGAATTTTATCAAATGTTTTTCTGCATCTGTTGATCATATGCATATGTTGTTTTTGCTTCTGTTGATATGGTGAATTATGTTTATGGACTTACATATGTTAAACCAACCTTGTATTTCTGGGATGAAACCTACTTGATTGTGATCTATAATTTTTTAAATGTGTAGCTGTAATCTATTGGCTAAGATTTTATTGAGAATTTTTGCATCTATATTTATTAGTGAAATTGGTCTGAAGTTCTCTTTTTTAGTTGGGTGTTTTCCTGGTTTTGGTATCTCGGTGATGTTTGCTTTGCAGAATGTGTTGGGGGAAGATTCCTTTCTGCTCAATGTTTTGGAATGATTTCTGAACTATGGGTATAAACTCTTCTTTGAAGGTTTGGTAGAAATCTGGTGTGAAGCCATCTGGACCAGGACATTTTTTTTTCTGGGAGATTTCTTTGATCTTAGTGCTTGAAATCATTCTGTTCAGGAGATCTATTTCTTCTTGGTTAAAGCTAGGGAGAGGGTGTGATTCCAGGTATTGATCCATTTCCTCCACATTGTCAAGTTTTGGGGCATGGTGTTTCTCATAGTACTCAGAGATAATCTCTTGTATCTTTGTGGCATCTGTTATGTCCCCTTTATAATTTATGATTGAGGTTATTAGAGATTTTACTTTTCTGTTTCTAGTTAATCTGGTCAAGGTTTATTGATTTTATTTTTAAAAACACTTCTGTTTCATTAATTTTCTGAATGACTCTTTTGTTTTAAATTTCATTCATGTCTGATTTAATTTTGGTTATTTCTTTTCTTCTGCTGGGTTTGGGATTAGATTGTTCTTCTTTTTCCATTCCATAAGATCATTCATTAATTTGTTGATATGCTCTCTGTTTTTTGAATGTAGGCATCTAATGCAATAAATTTCTCTCTTTAGACTGTTTATGCTATATCCCACAGATTTTGGTAACTGTGTCTTCATTATTGTTATGTTTGAGGAATTTAATAATTTCCTCCTTTATCTCTTCCTGCACCCAACTATCATCCAGCAAAAGGTTGTTTATGCTATCGTGTTTTTAGGCATGACCTTCAACAAGAATTACATTGAGAGGTGATTCTCATGAGCACATGGATACACATAACTAAAACACATGTTTCACAAAATAATACTTTGGTTCTATTTTGTCATTAATATTTAAAATTCCAGTATTAATCTATGGATTGATTTCATGACTCATTAGTGGATGGCAATTCTTAATTAGAAAACACTGGCTCGGTGCCGGTAGCACAGTGGTTACGGTGCCAGCCACATACACCGAGGCTGGCAGGTTCAAACCCGGCCTAGGCCAGCTAAACAACAATGACAACTGCAACAAAAAATAGCCAGGCATTGTGGCAGGCATCTGTAGTCCCAGCTACTTGGGAGGCTGAGGCAAGAGAATCGCTTAAGCCCAACAGTTTGAGATTGTTGTGAGTTGTGATGCCATGGCACTCTATGGAGGTCGACATAGTGAGACTCTGTCTCAAAAACAAACAAACAAACAAAACTTAATTAGAAAACACTATCCTATACAAGGTTCCACTATGATTTAGTTAACCAGCTCCTAACTGTTGGACACTGGATTATTTCTGACTTTCCACCCCTGCTGTCAATGCTACAGTGAACGATCTTGTGGCTGAAGCTTTGACCTCATCCTCCAACACTTCTTTAGAGAGAGCCTGTGAAGATGTCAATTGTTAATGCCAATTGTTAATACCCTCCAGAAAGTGCTACTATTTAAACTTGTACCGATATCATGTGCAAGTGTCCATTTCCTTGTACCCTCACTGTTGCACATGATTGTTCCAAATTGCCCCCTGAAGAGACTTAATCTGAGGCTGACAGGATGAGGGTGTTTCTGGTTCTCAGATGGTAATAATAAGGTAATTTTACTAGAAGACATTTATAGAAGAGTGTGTTTGTACATAAACATGTTTCTTTAATTCTCTTATCATCCCCAGAGGTAGGTATTATTCACATTTTGTAGATGAGGAAACTAAGACAGCTGCTTTAGGTTATACAGTCTTGGTCAAGCAGAGCAGGGATTGGAGCTCACACAGCTCTATGTTCCCTGACTGTGTCACCATAGTCTGTTGTAGGAACTCGCTGACCCTCTTTGGAAGAAGACAATGTATGT